>UCOM01004429.1:0-12459 GCA_900474385.1 Ormyrus pomaceus | reverse complement strand
GAATTATGTAGAATCAAAATTTTACAAAATTTAAAAATAAAAGTATACTTTAGTAAAAGTTTTATAAATTATTTTTACGTAGGAATTTATCGTTCCTGACGATGGACGTTTATTTGCCAAAAAAATAATTGGACAAATATATAAGGATGTATGATTTGACAACTTTGAGAACAAAAAATAAAAGAAAAATTGAAAAAGAAGAAACTAAGAGTGATGAAGACAAGAGTATTAAAATAAATGAGGAAGAAGATATAGAAGTTAAAGTTTGGATGGACAAAAAAAAGAGAAAAACATAAAATCGAATAGATATTTTAAAATATCTAAGTACGTTGATAATATAAATATTACCAAGACGTTCATTAATGACTTAAATTCAGAATTTCAGTCAGACAATAAGACTAATAATAATAATAAACTTATTGAGACTGTCGAAATTAATGGCGATTCCACTGTAAAAGAAAAGAAAAAAATAAATGACCTTCAAAAGTCAATTGAATCAAAAAATGATGAACTTTACAATTGATATAAAGGATATCCTATTTAATGAACACATAGACTATCCTACAGGGTTCCCATATGACTACGGAATTTGGAGGCTTTATTTTAAATGAGAACGATTTCCTAACATTAATGCCCTATGAAAATCCTAATCAGTATTTAAACGATAATATAATCAACGCCTTTTTCCGCATAATCCAAAGGACATGGTGCGAGTTGTCCGATGTGGCTGTCATTGCCGCTACAACGGCGGTAGAGCTGGTCGAGAATTATAACATCGACCTCCCAGGACAGGAGCCTCCACGAGGCCTCCCTGGTAACGTTGCTTTGCAACGGCAGAGACCTGCCTTCCTCGTCGGAATTGGGACCGGCGAGGACTCTGTTCTGTCTAATTTTTCCAAACCTTTGGTAGGCCCTATAGTGTTGCATAAAAGGGGTAGCAAGTGTATGTATATAGTCTACATTACGTTGTACATCTGAATGTTTGTATCATTCCGTACAATCGTTATATACAATTATACACGTGTTATTGTTTTTTGTTATGTAGTTCATAAGCGTTAACTAGTTTTAAGGCATTTTATTTAGAAAATGCTTTTGCAGTATTGTTATAAGCGCACCGGTCCGGCACATGACAGCCGGAAAATAGTTCCGTACTTTTAAGTACGAGAATTAGGAGTAGTGGCAAGCTGGAGGTCGAACCCTGCCAGCCGCACTGGTGATGTTCCCAACAAGCTCGCGGACGTGGAAGAAGTTACAGGACTCTGCAACCGGCTCTTATTTTAGCCAGCTTGTGGGGGCATGTCTACGGATTGAAACATCGCCGCTTATATGCATTTACCAATGCTAGTTCATGTACGGGTAAGCGATGAAACGGGTAGCCGCCCAGCGGTTAATCAGTGAACTATAGTAACGTGGCGCGCGATTTAAATCTAGACGGAATGCGCTGACGTTACACGCTAGAAATATTTCCTTTGTATAAATTAAAATTTATTCGTACTCACATTTCCAAATCCCCGCACGTTCGCGAAATTGAGCAGCACGGTCCACATATCATTAGTACATCGCGATAGTTTTCCGATGTTGACTCTCCGGAAGCTAAGCGTAACTAGCCAAACGTCTTTTACTTTTCGAGCGCGCTCCGCCGTCAAGCCGCTGCGCGTCCCTTTGTTAGATCGTCGCGCGCTTTGTTTACCCGAATTCCGCGGCTTTGTTTATAACGCGAGGCTCGTAACTTGACTAATATACGAATTTCTGTTTATTATGTTCAATTGTTTTCTACTTTATTTTAATATTCAGGAAAATTTTATTTTATTCATTTAGTTATTTTCAAATTCATTGTAGCTCACAATAAAGTTTAAAATTATAATATTTCTTTTTATCTTCCTGATCCTTAACAATCATTAATTAATAACATATCCTACGCTACGATTGAATAGAATAAATAACACATCAAATTTGAAATTTGCTAATCGAAACTGCTTCTCATAGTCTGCATTTCACGGTTCATTTGTGACGTATCAATAAATTGAAATTCATAATTTCAATGTTATGTGTGATAGAAATATTATTTATTATTAAAACTAACTAACTCTAATATAGAATATATTTAGCGCACCTGACGGGCTTGGATGATGCTGGTCTCTTAAAAAGTCAAAAACTAATCATTTTTGTAAAGTCAATTTTAAGTTACAGATACAATAAATTAGTTATTTGTTTTTTAATCTGAAATTTCTGAAAAAAGTAACAAAAAACCACACCGACAAAAAATCAACAGCAGCAAGTAGTTTGACGACCCTACCAAGTAACTCTATCACCACGTAGACTCCCCCCAGAGCCCAGCAAGCTACACCAGCCAAAAAGTCGAAATGGAAAGAAACGTCCTCCGCCACGATATCCCATCAGGTTCGCGTCGCCATACCGTCCGCGGGGGGAATAAATTCGACCGCCCGAGATTTTCCTCAGGTTTATCTCTCCCCCTTGCGCGTACAGGGCAAATCTCGTTGAGATACCGCGTGCCGCGCCCGCGCGCGCGAGCTTTTTCGTCCGCCTCACGTGCGCCGCATATGTACCCCGTAATTCGAGACCAGCCTTATTTGCGATGCGAGAGGGCCGGATTTACGTGAGAGGCCTCCTTCTTTCCGACAATCGAAGCGACGTTGACTCTGCGAGCCGGGAATTTAGTGGCCGATCAGCCCTATATACTTGAGAGCGCGGTTTTATTGGGACTGTCCTGAGCTGAGGCTTTTGCGATGCGCTGCTTTTTTTTAATTTCAATTTAAATGTTTGATTTTAGAAAATCGAATTTCGAGATGGTCATTTTTTTTATGTAACTTTGAAGAAAACCGTTTTTTGAAATCGAAGAAACGCAAAAATTTTATTTCCGGCTTGCATTTTATCTGAGAATTTTCGATTTATGAAAGGGCCAATACAATTTTATTGAAAAAGACAAACTAAAATGGCAGCTTTTCTACTTAAAAATTTGAACAGCCATTAATAACTTAGCTTCAGCTGGAGGGGCGGAACTTTTTGGATATTCCAAAGTTCCCGGATGAGAAGTTTGAGAAAGCAAAATACCGCGCAGAAGATAATCTGAATTAAGTCTTGAGGGAAGCTCCGCGAGAGAGAGGGAGAGAGAGAGAGAGAGCGATGATAAGTCTTATGATTATAAAATAGATAAGTTTGAATGCTCGGTCATGCCTCTGTAATTCCCCTCAGTGCATTAACATAGGTATGCAAATCCGGCGGAATAGTTACGGCAAATTCATCATGGAAATGCGAGAAAGACAGGCTTACCGAGGCCCGCCGGACCGCGGAATAATGAGTGAGAGAGAGAACGGCGCGCGAGGAACTTGCCGAAATAAAAATCCCTGCACCGCCGACTGTTTTCACGATCCGCTTCCTCAAAGGATTCCCGCGCTAATTTCATCTCTCTCGGCCTCTCTCGAATTTGCATAAACCGATTCCACCTCTTCTCGATTAATCGATTAGCGCTGCTTTCTTCGAGAGAAGCTTCTCTCCCTTAAGCAAATCCAATTTTCGTTCGTCAAACGGCAGCTTGACTGCAAAGGGCGAGAAAAATGGGAGGGAGTAAGCAAAACGGCTTCACTTTGAAAATTTCACTGAAAATTTCCCAGCGAAAATAGACGACGCCCGTAGAGGGAAGGGGGGCATCAAAAGCTGAAAATAGTCTTAACGAACGTCGGGAAACGCTTTGCCAAAAAGGAGAGCGGGAGAGAGATACGAGATAAAATACAAAGGCGAACGATAAGGAGGGGGGAGGGGGCTGGGGAGAAAAGGGCAAAGGAAAGCGCACGAAAGCGGAAGCAAAAACAGAGAACGGCCGGATATTTAACCGGGATGATAGCAGCTCGTTAAGCAAAACTTTGCCAGAAACTTAAGCGCCTTCCGCGCGCGCGACGACGCGCAGGCAAAATTGCCTGATTTTACCCCCCCCCCCCTCGCGCTCCGGCTTCGCGCGCGAAAATTAAAGAAATACACTCGCTCTCGATTTTCGCCCACTGCTCCCTAACTTTCGTCGGGGCGCTCGCCCGCGCCGTTTTCACCCCCTCGGAGCGATAAATATTTAACGCGAGGCGAGCGTTTCCGCGCCTCGTGAGAATACAGTTTCCCGCGAACGAGCGTTTTCTTTTTTTCTTTTTAATTTTGCGGCTTTTTCATTGTTTCAGATGTTAATATGGTGGCGGAGCCGAAACCTCATCAGACTGGCCGCAAGCGACAAAATGTGGCCAAGACGGGAAACGATTGGTAAGTGTCAAAGATTAGCACGAATTCAATAACGCAGTTTAAACTTTATAAAATTTTGAGTGAGAAACGTAAATTATTGATCAGTGCGGAGTAATTGAATTTTGTGACTGCCTGAAGAATTCATTTGAATCGATTCAACGACACCAATTCTCTTCTATTGTTTAATTGAACTGCCTTTTTCGTTATTAATGCAAATATCAATCGAATTACTCAAACACTAGTTTGATTAAATCAATCAATCTTTTGCAGCAAATAGAGTTATTTATTTAAAATCTGAAAATTACCACTAAAATCATAAAAATTTTACTTACAAACTGTTGCGGGTCGCGAATTAAATAAAGACCAATTAAGGAAGGAAAAAAGTGGACGACGGGACACGAACCGGGGACCACACGATTGCGAGGCTCGTGCTCTAACACCAAGCTAACGTCCACGATGTGAAGTTTCGGTGCATACGAGTGCAGTTCTCGTATCTCCTTGCATCGTGGTCATCTTTCGCGACTCGTCTGTTGATGACGTTATCATCCTCTCATAATAAAGACAAAACAATAAAGGACAATGTGTAAAATAGGCGATTTTTGGCCCCTCAAGGGACACGAGTTGTGAATTGAAAATTTGATTCTGTTACCAACAGATATAATTAATAAACATTAGACACCCTAGTTTGGCGGGGAAAATTGGTAAGCCACCCTTAAAGTACAAAAACCACCCCCAGATCTACAGCGGGAAAGAAATGAAGTAAGAACTAGATAGAAGAAGAACACTAGATTTGAAACATTATTTCTGTATCTAATCGTATACTTTGATAGTTCCAAAGTGAGAAGAAATTGTATAGACACCCCTTGCGTAGGGGTAATCATCCCTGTTTTCAATATTAAAAACATCATCATAATATTTATATTGCGAAAAATATTGAATAAATATTTTATATAGAAACATTTTGAATCTTGATCATTATTATTTTCAAATGAACCGTATTCACAAAAACCACTCCTTTTGTAAGAGTGAAATATGATGATCTTTATGGCGAACATGAATAAATGCAAATAAAAACGATCTGAGGTCTTCTATAAAGTAGGGGTGGTTACCCCTACGCAGAGGGGGTATCTATCTGTACAATTTCTTCACACTTTTGAACTATCAAAGTTTATGATTAGGTACAGAAATAATTTTTCAAATCTCGTGCTCTTGCTTAGAATGAGTGTTTACTTTTCTTAATTAAAATTAAAAACAATGCCCAAGGTTTAATTAACCTTCCTCCTTTAAAAACTAACTATCCATTCAACGATTAAACTCATCGCAGAACTCACCTAGCCACGTCGGAAAGCCGGTCTCGCGCAAACGCGTCTCAACCAGTTTAAAAGGCTCGTCTTCGCGCGTCCGGGCAATAAAAAGTGTAACGGGCATCGGTCTCACTCAGAGCCTCTCTGCGTCGGCAAGCCTCGACAAAGCCGTCGGCAGACGACGACAGTAGATCAAGAGCCTTCGCTCGTAGGCTGTAAAAATGAGCAAATCCAATCGGCGCCGACGTGTCGCCTCGAGATTTCTCCCACCCCGTTCGCTCCCCACGGCCGTGTCGTTGCACGAGCTCCCAGCTGCGCGCGTTCTTCCTTTTGGCCGCGCTTACATTTCTAGCCCACGTACTTACGTCGTTTTCGTGCTCTCGCAGTCTCGGGCGAGCGTCGCCGCGACGTCCTTTTTTTTAATTAAAGAGGACGACGCTACGGTTTTTCGGGAGCTTCTTTATTTCTTTAATTCCGCGGGGGAATTGCCCTCGCGTTTTTGGGTCGGTGTAACTTTAATTTGGGAAACCTCGGGTTTCTTTTAATATTTCGTTGCGGGGGCTAATATTGTCGGATAAGTGGCGTTCTCTACGAAAATCGATAAAGGGTGGCGCTCGGGATTTTACGATAAATATCTGACCAAAGAAAGATAAAATTGGAATAAGTTCATTGTACCTGGTCTATCTTTTTTTACCCTCTCAATATTTAAGTTACCCACTTTTCTCCTCCTGCACCTTCGGAGATAGTAGATGCTCACCTACATTTCATTGTCGTCTTTTATATAGATTTTCATACTTTTAGAAGTGTTACGGGTGGGGTAGATGTCACTCTCTGTTCCCCAAGAATCAGGTTTATAGTCAAAATTCGCCTCAACGCCTTTTGACGTCTACGCTTCTGAAAGCCGATTAACTGAAAATTTTATGCTGTCCTTGATAAAGGACTTAGACTAGAATTGCATACTAAATCAACTCATCAAAAACTCTTCCTATTCTTGGCCTCTGTCAATACTCCTCGTCACCCTCTTAAAACCCCCTCTTCCGTCCCAGATTTTCAATTTATCCACGAATCGCCGCGGCTGCTAATTCAGTTCCCGAACATGCTAATACACCCTCTCTCCCACCTCGTTCCAGATCCACATCTGCTCCTTCCTTCCCGCGAGCTGCACACAGTACATCCTGTTCTCTCGGGCTCCATCCACTATTTCAAGCCTCCCAGTCATCCCCCTGCTAACGGGGCCCCGGCCGCGAAATTGTGCTTTATGCAAGGAACGTGACCGGCTCACCTTTCCGAGAATCCCCTCCTCCTCCACCCCGCTCTCGGATACTTGGCGGCGCGCGCGCGACTTTGCGAATATATACAACAGGGCGCCGCGGCATTGCAAATTCAAATCGGATTTACGAGGCCTAGCCGAGAGGAGGGGAGAGGATTCTGAGCGCGCGCCACTCGCCCGCGATGTATACGTGATGTTTTCTTTATGGCTTGAGGTGCGCTGCTGTCGCCCATTATCGATGCCGCGGGGATTGAATTCGCTCGCTCTCTCTGGGATTTCGGAATTTTCTCTGATTTCGAGAGCGTTGAATTTTGCCGCTCGTCGCGATGATGAAGTAAGTCGAAGTCATTTTTCGCGTATAAATTTGCCTTACATACTTGAAATAATAAATGAACTACTCGCAAGCTTCAGTCGATAAATTTTCTACAGCGGTAATCGAGTTATTTTGCGAAATTTTTCCACCCATCACCAATCACCAAATCCTTTCCCCCGAGTCAACGTCTCAACTCTTCGTCCTGCACCACTATACACGCGAAGCCCCCACCTCGCCTTAATCTAGTCATCATCGCGACTCACGCACCCACGCCTCCTCCTCCTCCTCCTCCTGCGCGATAAATCAATTTATTAAGCATAGCGGCACACGCGAGAGCGCCTAATGCTCGGGGACGTAAATTAAAAAGCCGAACGGCGCGCGATCCTCACCCCCCGCGGGAGACGCGCCACGGGGATGAGTCGACGTTTGGCGCTGGGAAGCGGCTGTTAATTAACCAGCCACGGGGAGAAAAAGAGTGTCGGAGCGTGAAACGAGAGAAAGGAGGAGGAGCTGTTAGATTAGGTTAGATGGATTCGTCCCGAGTCTGGAGGGAGGCCAATTGGGTCGGCCCGGAAGAATTTCGGCGAATATTGTTTGTAAGAAGCAACAAGGGGCATTAATACTCTTAAATAAACTCGTTTCCATTCCTTCTACATAACTTATACCCTCTTCTCGCGCAAATAAGTGCCTTAAAACCATAATCCCCCGGGCGCTCGCCGCGGCCGGCAACAAAAGGCCAGCAGCGGCGGCAAAGCAACCCAAAAGAGTATATTCAGAGAAAAGAGAATTTAAATTCCTCCGGCGGCGGCGGCGGCCGCCGCGGAGAAAAGAGCAGAGAGGCGGCAAAGAAATGGCGCGCCGCGCGAGAGATAGAGAGAGAGAAGAGCGGAAAGACAGAGAGAGAGGAAAACAGGCCGCGCGGGAGAGTAAGCGGCCGACTAAGACAGGGATGTAGGGAGATGGAGTGAGACGGAGGGGAGAAAGAGAGAGAGGGAGGCAGATAGAGTCCCGGGCAACTGGATGCGCGCACGTGAGCTCGTCCCGGTCGGACGGTTTAATCTTCCGAAGCAGGCCGGGCTAATGCCGGGCGCGTGCCGGAACATAACGCCACAGACGCACGCTGCAGGTTAGGCACCGATTTTATTCTTTTCGAGCTGCCGATCCATTCGTAATTCATTTGGCTTTCGTCAAAAGAAGCGTGGCCTGTCGTCAAAATTCTCGCAGACTCGTCGCCTAATCCGGTTACCCGGCGAGGAATTGAAAATCCCCGAAATTGTCCCCCCGCAGTCGAGGTAAGAGAGAGAGCGGAACTAACGAAATTCCGCAACAAAACTTATTACAAATTCTCTCTCTCTCCGGGCGAAATCGCGTTATATCGCAGGCAAACAAACGCGCGGGGAAATTCGCGGCCCCCTTCCTTCCCCTCCCGAGTTAATTACTCCGTGCCATTAACGTTAACTTTCCACGGGGAGAGCGCTCTCCTTGCTTACAGCTCCCTCCCTCTTTCTCCGGGAACGGGAAGAAGGAAACGCGCGGACCGGTATTATATCTTAACGCTTAACTAGTCGCGTCGAACCGCCGTCGTGTAAGTGCTCCTTTGTGCGGCGACGGCGGCGCATAGAGTCCTGAAGACGCGCGAAAGTGCTCCGCGCCGCTGCCTGGCGCGCGGTTTCGGAGAGACTTTGTCGGAAAGCTCGCTTCCTTTTTATTTTTTTCTGGGCCTCGGTGCGATGGGGAGGAATATCGGAGCGTTTTAAGAGCGAAGCTGCACCGGCAAAAATGAGAGGAGGACAAACTCGGCGAAAAAAAAGGGGGTAATCCGCTTATGAACTCGGTGTTCTGTTATAGATCTCGCGTCGTCGGTCTTTCTATGGCAGTCCGGTATTAAAAGGCCAAGACGGATCGAAAGTAATTTCGCCCCGAGTCTCTGCATTATGAATAAACTTCGGCATTTTCGATCAAACGACCGCTTAATGCGAGTTAAATAAACGTCGCGTTAGATCTCGGTAAATGCGTTATTACAGCTACGTCGGGACAACCCGACACGGCGGAAGGGGCGCAAACTCTCCGCAAACTCGTCTGAATTACACATGTAAATTAACCGCATTCACAAACTACCCGGAGAGCAAAATTCCTAAAACGCCGCTTCTCCCTCCTAATAAGAACTCGTGCGTCATGAAGTCGCCTTTGAGCAGCCGACGTACATATCCGGGACCCGAAAACGGGAGAATCCATTGTCGCTCGGGTCCTGTATTATCAGTGGCACGCAGTTCGGCCGGCGCACATCGATAAAAACGGAGGCGCAACCTTTTTGCTCGCTCTAAAAGCCGCCGCCGCGCGCTTTTCGCGTCTGTCGCCGAGGCTTCTTTTGGTCTTACTCCTCTCAAAGCCCCTCCCGCGCTCCGCCTCGTCCTTTTATTCCGCTGATGCGTTTCAATCTCGCGCGTCTGCCTGGCGCGCCTTAAAAATTCAGTGACTTTTATTCCGCGACGGAGAGGCGGCGCATCGCTGTTTCGAAATAGTCTACCCGCCGCGCGGCTGGTGGGTGTATGGATTTCGAAGCTTTTTCGAGGAACGCTTGAGTTTTGGACGGACGATAAAGATAGAACAGGATGGAAAAATGGTGGATTCAATCGCTGGACTTGAAAATATTTCAAATGTTGATTTGCTGTATAAAGCTTTACTTTGACATTCTAATAAATTATAGAACGACTGCAATATTTTTATTGTAATTCTTAATAACAAGGGTACGAAGCGTTGTTCGAATGAAGATCTTTTCCTCGACTCCTTTCATCTCATGTATTCAACGTCGTTCTCTCCTGAAAGGCCGAGCTTATATCTTTTCCACGAGTCCCGAGCAGTTTTTTTCCCTTACCGAGCGACGGGTTTGAGTGTCGGAAGACGTCGCGCATACAAAGCCAAATGCCTTTTTCTCGCTGATTAATTGTCTCCCGCTTTAATCCCTGCCTATATGAATAGACATCAGATCTGCCCTTCACATTGAACTGCTCTATATCATTTCCCGGCGTTTCCTTCAGCTCGAAAATCCTCAAAGCAACGGAAGCCGAAAAAAAAGGCTTTAACCGCGCGCACTCGCCTATTTACCCCCTCGGCGAGAGAGTAAAAGTGCTCGGGAATTATTTCGCTCTTACGCTCGGGGCGTGCTTGCGGCGGCGTCGAGCGCGGCAGTTGGGCGTGACGTTTCCGCAGCCGGCCGCCCGACTGATATATATACGGCCTCGTCCAGCGGGCAATTGTGTTCTCCTCTCCTCCCGAGAGACTTTGACGTCGCGTCATTTAACGTCAAGACGCGCCGTCGTCGCGTATCGTCGACGGTTCTTCGCGGCTTCTTTATACTTTTATTCACCGCCAGCGAGAGCGGTTCATTCGTATCGAGCGGGGACTTTGGTTTCGTTCCGCGGTGGATTGAAAGGCCGTTGGAGAAGTTTAATTTACTGATTTTATTACCGGTGGTTTCGTCAAATATATCGGGCATTGGTCCAAAGTACTTTTCAAAGTATCTTCCAAAGTGACCAAGGGCCTAACTCCTGAAAACTCGAGATCTTTGATCTCGACTAGAGGAGAGCGGCTCTGGCGAGCGGACATAAATCTCGCGTTACCTGGTTAGAGCAGCATCTATCTTAGTCTTGTTTGCTCGCTACCGCCCCCCACCGTCGTATCTCATCCTCAGCTACCGAAATAAAGGCCGAGAGTTCCCTCGAGCGAATTATCCGAAGCCAAAGTCTCTCGCTTTTTTTTCGCGCGGCAGGAATATCTTTTAACTTTTCTCGATGCCGGATTCCGGGCCGAAGCCTCCTGTTTTCGCGTGGCACGGCTCCTTGTACCTTCGCTTCTTAATCGCGGTATATTATCTTTCCTCGGTGACTTCAAAAATTTCCGTCGACCGCTTGTCTTTTCTAGCTCCTCGTTTCCGCGCATTTCCACACGCGGAGGAACCGTCGAGGTTCTGCTTGAGACAAGTCGAGATTAAAAATGCCGGGGTTGTTTTTTCGTTAATCCGTGAAATTGCCTGAGCTTTCGCTATCATGCAAATTGACAAAGCAGAACGGGGGAAGTATTGTTGAAGTGCACTCGTGTCGAAGAGCCAATTTGGTTGTACACGTGCGTGCTCTTTTGGATTCTGACGTGTTTTGTGCTCGGGTTTGTAAATTAGAGTAGTATATCTATAATGACGCAGTGGAGAAGATAATGGAGAATAACTTGAGATATTTTTTAGCATTTATTTATATGAACAAGTACGTTTTAATCACGTCTAGAATAATTACTTTGTCTTTGAATCAATTAACTTGGCCTTGTAAGCTCAACTCGTGTTTACTAAGTTACTTATTGCCTAATCAGAGCTATGCGCATCTGATTGAAATGCCAATCAATGTCCCGTTATTAACACATTACCACTTTCTGGTATTGCCAAATCATTTTGTCGCTGCTAATACTGCAGAGCTTAATTAATGTAAGCTAGATTAGATATGATATTGTCCCGAAATAGAGTAATTACATCCCTCCAATTATTGAGCAATGCTTTACAGCAACGAAACCCGACTGGTCAGCATGTTCATTATAACTGTAATACGTTCCTGTTACGCGTCTGAGCGCAGTCTTCGAAACGAAAAAGTTTTAATTAATTGCGCCGAATCAATCTGTTTCCCAAGTTCCTTTTTTAGTCTTACTGAAATCTATCGACAGTATGAAAATATATTACAAAAAGTTCGTCATCCCGCAGAATATCACCACCTGCAACTAAACGAAAAGCCAATTAAAACCTCCTCGAATCACCTCCGTAAAGGGCAATTCGCGCGAAGACAAGCGATCCCAATCCCCGCCATTAACATCTCGCGCTCATCCGTCTAATAAAGACGAGCAGCCGCCGCTGCGAACGGCCCTCTTAAAACCGGCGAACGTACATATATCCGCTTCCCCCCGAATACCGCGGCGAGCATATCGAGCCTCTCCGCAGCGCGCGAATGATAATCAATTACCGCTTTACAGCCGCGCTGTATTCCGCGCCGTAAATCACGGGGACACATCTCGTCCGCCGACAGTCGCGCGAGAAACCGGCAGCCCAATCGTAAAAGCGAAATCAACCTGGACGCGCCGACGTTCCGCGGGGCGCTGACTTTCCGCGCGCGCGCCGCGGGCGTTAAAACGATCGTTCGCCGAGGCGTGTAGTTTGCCCGAGGGGGCGATACGTTCGGGGGCTTCGGATGCTGAATTTCTTCCCACGTGAAAAAATGTTGTTCAGCTTGAATACAAGTTGTATACAAGGGCTGTATTCAAAACTGATTCTACATAATATTGATATAACTTACATA
>UCOM01004428.1:0-12475 GCA_900474385.1 Ormyrus pomaceus | reverse complement strand
GGGGGGGGGGGGGGGGAGGCAGCGCCGAGTGCCAAGGTAACGCGCGAAATTCCAAGGTGATCGCCTCGCCGCGGGAGAGCATTACATTCGGAGGAAACTCGAAGGAATTGTCGCGGTTCCGCAACGAGACAACGCACTTCCATCTGCGCGCGGTGCTGCTCCTTTCGAGGCTGTGCACTCTCTTTCCTCTCGGGCTCTCGGCTCGGTCCCGCTTGGGTAATATCGGCGCAGAGAACTCGCGAAGAACGGTTCGATTTCCGCGTTTACCTCTGCAAGAAGGAGGGATCGAGGCAGCTCTTTTTGCCCGGGACTGAATTTAGCTTTGGATGTATATAATAACTTCCTGCAAACTGGATTGATTTGAGAAGCGCCCCGCAATCGTCGACCGTCAGATTTAATATCGCGGCGATCGAGGCCTTTTTGCGGGCTTGATGCTTCGGATTATGTGATTTATGGATTAGGATAGAACAGCTGTAAAATAGTTTTTACAGTGGGATTCAATAAAGAACACAATTGAGGCGGTTTCAGTCCGTAAAGTCTAAAATTGAGTTTAAGTAACGCCGCGGATCGTAAATAATGAGGAAATGGTTACTTTTGAACATACTTATTGAAGTAGTTCAAGTTTATTTTTAATATTAGAATTTCTTCGTTCTTTGTAATTATCTGAAAATAATATCTTTTCATCGGACGGATAAAAATACACTGGAATGTATGAGTTATTTATTTTCCAGTTTCGAATGATTACTTCATCTTAATTTACACAATAGAACTTCGAGTGAAAGAACATAAATCGATTCAAGGTAATTTCAAAATGTATAGCATTTGTGAATAGGGTAGAGCATTAAACTTAATAAAAGATTGAATTACTCTTAATCTATCTTATCATCAAAGGAAACAATGCAAATAACACGAAACGTCAGTACGTTCTAATAAAGCGCGTACAATAATAAATTAAATTCTACTTACCGATAATGTTCCTACAAGTATATTATTTACGAGCTTTTCAAAGCTCCTTTTCAACGAGACTCTAATCAGAATTTTTCAAAACTCCAATTAACGAAGCCAAAGTTCCCTACAGGGTTTCTTATTGTAGCCTTTATCAAAGACCCGAGGTGCATTCAAGCGTTTCTCCGTCTCCGCGCGATGCTGCAAGTTCCTCTGTGCCATCCGTTCGGGGCAAAACGAGACAGAGGCGCATTTCTCCGGCAACCTGACCTCTCTCGCTACGGCTGTGCAGTCGCCGACACTATTACCCTTTTTAGGGAGAGACGTTCGTTAGGAGCAAAAAGCGCCCCGCGCGGAAGACGCCTGGAAATCGTGCCGCGGTCCCGATGCTACATCGCCGCCGCGCTTTTTAGTCGGCCGGAAATTGTTTTCGTTTATTTAAGCTCTCTGTCGCGCTTGGCGAAAGTGATTTATTAATTATGAGCGGGGATGGATTGCGAGTCGGAAATTGTTGCTTTCGTGTATGTGTCGCTTTGATAAATTTATCGCTGCGCATTAAAATGATTAATCAATCGAAAACTTCATTCGCTTGATGTATTAATAAGAGGACGAGTGTACTCGCGATAAATATCGCTAGAGGAAATTATGTCACAGTAAGAGCAGAAGTATCAGTTGGTTATTAACGAAAATTAATTAGATGGTTCACTGAAAATGTAAATTATTTCGATGTACTAGGCGAATAAACAAAACCGACACAGTTAAGTAAGTGGAAGAGTCAACTTGAACTAAGAATTTAAAAAACAAAATACGATAATGAATTTTAAAATCCTGACTAGAAAGACTGACTAAAAGACCCGACGGAGATTAAGTGTGGTGTTATTAGTCATTCAAAATTTGCAGAGTTCATAAAAGCATTTAATGTTACTCATTGAATTGTTCCAGAAACACGATTATTCAAAAAGATAAGATTCCAGTAAAAGGAATTTCGTTAATAGGAAGCAGATTATAGTAAAACGATTCGAAGTGACCTCGTAACAATAACACACATTGCATCTACCCGCTTAACCGAATGATTTTGAGAATAAATTTTCCATTTGGCATTTGCCAAAAAATATATTTATAGATTTTTACTTGAGTGGTATCGCGATATAATAATGGATTTGAACAGCAACAAGTGCTATTATATCAACCGGTCCGATCGACTCGCAGTCTATATGTATTTTCAGGCCAGCATTTTCGAGTCTTAACTGATCGATCGTAAATTATTAACTCGATCGCGAGTAAAAGTTAAATAATCATTCCAAACATTTTCGACCAAAGAAATATAAAAAATGGTATGTACATATTTTTGCCCGAAAGAAACTTTAAATATCTTAATCTGCAGAGTCGTGAAATTTAAGTTCAAACAGGTGGAAAATTTTTTAATTTTACAGAAATTTTTTTTTTTTCAAAGTCTCTCGGGGACCTTTCTCGCGAATGCAAAGAGCGCCAAAGAAAGAAAAGGAGGCGAGAAAAAGAGAAGATTAAAAACTCTGGTAAAATGTCGTCTTCATTACTCTGCGTTTCTACCGCTTGCAGCGTAAACATTAATATTACTTTCATTTTACAAGAAATTTAAAAAATTGTTTACCGCAAATGCTAAATTTATTTAATTTCCATAAATCATGTTCTCTTTGGATTAAAGTTCTAATCCTTTTGTGATTTGGTAAGCGAGTATAAAAATATTGTTTTTTGTAGTGAAAATTTATCAAAGGTGAAAAGTAAATTTTTAACTGTAGAAACTAAAATAATCAATAGACTATCGACTGTACTAAAAATTTATATATTTTTTTCTGTCTGTCTGTATGTTTAAATCCTACAATGTAGCACTTTTATAATGAGGTATACAAACATTTTTTAAAAATTATCCATTCTAGTTTCGGTCACGTTTTGGTCATTTCCAAAAAAGAATTTAAACAAACGAACGCAAAGCTGCACTTAAAAATGATTTGTTACCCTCAATAAAGTGAAAAATATAAAATTTGTATTTTATCTGTATTGCATCTACAGCGCGAGAGGCAGAATTTTCTGCACCGTTTTATAAAATTCAATCTGCCTCAAAAGAATTACTCTTTTTGCATATTGATTAGTTTCGCTTTAGACAGTTTGTCCGCGTTTTAAAATTCAGCCACGAGCTTCGCCTATTGATTTTTCGACATCCCATTGATACTTTTCCATGCCCCTTTCCACTACCAGACACAATATCGTTAAACAATTAGCATAATCTTCACTCGCCCTTGAACGACCTACAACGGGTTGACAAAAAAAAAAAAAAAAAATCATGAAAGCCAAAGTGTTTCGGAAACGTCTGGCAGGCCGTTTATCACAGCGCCTAATGAAAATTTCATTTCCCCAACGTAACCGCCATTCCTCATCCGTCAACTACATCGAGATCTAAAACGGTCATTTTCCCTTCTCCTCGGGGAATCGCCTTAATAAATAAGAAAGGAGCATCGATCGGAAGGCTCGCCGAGCGGCTTTCCCCGTCGTAAGCGCTGCACCGGCTTTATATACGCTCGTCGCTCGTTTTTTACCGCGAAAATAATGGCGAGATAGAAAGAGAGAGAGAGAGCGAAAGGAGCAGTCACGGAAGGAAGAAACTAGATTGTATATATGCGCGAATCCGCGAGGAGACGTTCGTTCGGCGTGTAATACCGTTCACTTCTCGAGCGGCAGGCGCGCGCGCGCGCGTTTTATTATTCCCGCGCGGGCTGCGCGCGGCTTTTCCCTTCTCTTTCTCGCGGGCGTTATTACACGGCCTTACGGGATATTTCGCCTCGCCCGAAGCCGCCGCCGCCGCTGCCTCGAACGTGTGTACGAAGTAAAAGAGTTTTAGGCAGGCAGGCGAGAGAGAGCGAGGAGCACCTTTTCCCATCGCTCGATTATCACGTACGAAATACGAGCTTTTTAGGACTTTCGGATCGCTTTGATTTATTGAGTCTGCTGCCTGGTTTTTTTGACCCCGCGTTGAATAGGATGTATATATATATATATACTCTTAGTCTCGAGATTTACTGATATTAAATTTTTGCTCGAGCTCGTTTTTCTATCGCTGTTTGCCGGGGGCTTCATTACTCGCCAGAAATGGTTTATTCGCTGCAGCCGTCGCTGAACTTTGGATTATCGTCTGGTTTACATTTGTAACGAGGATGACTTAAGGTCTATAAAATTTTAATAGAAATCTGAAGACGCCGGAGTGGACGACTCAGTCGCGTTTTTACTTTCACATTCATTTCGAGCTATAAAATGAAAATCGCGCTAAGCAAATTGCGCATTCTATTACCTTAATTTTGGCTAATTGGTTAATTTGGCTGAAAATTCTGAAGAACGGTAGATCTATTAAACACATCGGCAATTATTAATCGATTGTTTGAAAATTGTGGTGATTTAAATTATGGCCGTTACTGAACATTAAAAATGTTGGCTACAAAAGTTGTATGGTTACTGCATAGAAAATTATAGCAAATTGTCTAAGCTAATGAAAATTAATTAAACTTAATTGAAGCAAAAAGTCGCTCGATTGATACAGTTTTTTCAAAGTAGTTGGAATGATAAAGGTATCATTTTTCTGTTTTCATCTCTTGCCGCTAGTCGACGCGAAACTGGTCTTTAAGGTTTTCCAATTTCGAGTCTTGATAGCTTTAGTTTAGTTTAATTGCCGAGATGACAAGGCTGGTTCGTTTTCCACCTGCCAATCAACGTAATGATGAAGTATTGATTATCTCGAACGAAACAGGCTGTTAAAAGCTGCTATTTTTTCAGCGAAATTGTTTGAAGAAGCTATAGCTTAACAAAGTATTTTTCAGAATTGACAGCTTTATTATGGATACGCGAAGATTAAATTTCATTTTACTTTCCCAATATAAATTCGATCGAAAAACTATTATTACCGGTAAAATTTTAACAAGATTATAAAATTAAATGTAACGTTCCAAAATCATAATACTTCTATTTGAATGGAATTTAATACCTCGAGAAGAATTTAGTTCACAAATATCAAAATCGATCGAGTTTTAAAGTAATAGGATTTATCATTGTTTCAAGAATAAAATATAATACCCAAGGTTTTATTAAATGTATTTAACGTAATGTAATTTTAAAGCAATCGCTGCCGGCATTCCTCATGTACCTGATTACGAACTAATTACCACTCCAGAGTCTCAAACGCATAGATAAGACAGTATTATTAGACATGCGGTTTCCTAACTAACTTAGAGAGAATAATATCAGCGACACTAATTCATTTTAGCTAAATCAAAAGAAAATGTCAAAAGGTCTCTCTTCATCAGTTGTACTCTGACCTTTCTGAATTTCTGAAAGGCTTTATCGTGCTTAATCATATTTTTGTCAGACAAGACTACATGAATAAAATAAAATTAATATAAGAGAATGCTATAGGGATAATAATAAGTAAAAGCGATTTCTCTAGTATACGAATTTACTTTTTTAAAACACAAAATAGATAAGTAAAATTCACGAATAACATATTATATTTAAATAATTGGAACAAATAAAGTTAAAATTAAAATTCACTTGTCTTTTTTTTAGTTATTATTAAATGCACTTCTTTCTAAAACCTTGCCTTGAAAAATAATTATTCAAAACTACACTTAACACTTACGATTATAATAAAAATCTTCATAAAAAGGTGATATCTTTGCGAAGGCAAGCAAAGCAAAGCAAAGTAAAGAAAAACAG
Organism: Ormyrus pomaceus; assembly: GCA_900474385.1. Taxonomy (NCBI): domain Eukaryota; kingdom Metazoa; phylum Arthropoda; class Insecta; order Hymenoptera; family Ormyridae; genus Ormyrus; species Ormyrus pomaceus. The sequence goes on along the minus strand of UCOM01004428.1, from coordinate 6,793 downwards.
TTTCAAAGGTATGAGAAAAAAGTCAGGCAAAGTAGTACGCAACATCATCAAGAAAACAATTACATAAACAAACTTTCGTGAGTAAATATTGAATTTTCTTCCATGATAATTTTTCAACGACTTACTTCGCGTAAGGCCGTATCCTCCATGCAAACGAAAATTATCTTATGATACTGATCTTTCAACTTTAGCGAGCCAACTACAAACCTACATTTCCCGACCTTCGCCCCAAGTTTTCTCAGCTCGAAAGCACTGAACCCTACACACAGCACATTAACTTTCAATACCGACTAATAATGCCAATCTCGTTCCCACAAAGAACGAACAAACGACCTATACTTAAAGCTAAAACAATAGCGATATCAGATGGAAAAACTCACTGTAAAGAATCGACGGCCCCGCCAGACAAATCACGCGAACCGAAAATCAAGGAGCCAATCGACGGCTGCACCGCCGGCCAAATCGGACGCTCGCGGCTTCGAAAGGCCTCCTCGCTTCCTTCCGGCTTGGCAGCGGTTCCTTTTCGGCGTCGGTCACTATGACGACCGTGGAGTTCGACAACCGCGCGACGGGTACACACACGTGAGCGCCGCGCGTCTCCTCCGCGAGCGACTTCCGCGCGCTTCGTGCAAAAAGCCGCGGCTGTATAAATGCGAGAGCGTGGAGCGTATATATCGTCTACAGTGTGTCTTGCGTGCCGGAGAGCCTGTATAATATATAGGTTGCTCGTTCGACGGCGAGCTGGGCGGTGTGTACAGGCAACTTGGCTATCCGTCTGGGGTGAAGAACGGGCTAAAGGGAATTGTCAAATTGGCTGCTTGTCTGTAAACGTGTAATAAAGGGAATGCTTGAGCTTACTGGGTAGAGTTGGTTTTTTAGCGTTTATAATTTTTTTTTTTTTAGTGATCGAAGAAACAATTTAAAGATAAAAACCTGTTTGATAGTTTTAAAACGTCTATTTTGTAAGCAGGTTATTTTCAAACTATTAAGTATTCTATACTTTTCAATTAAAGAGATATCAATTTTCAGTATACTTGCAGTAGATGGATGCCTTATAAAATTAATAGATATAAAATAAATTATTGTAGCTTCAATTCATACGTTACCTCCCGCGCGAACAGGAAGCGATTAAACTTGTTATTAAATTTTCTCGTTTTCAATATTTTAATACTGCACGAGCTAAAACTACAACAGTTAATTTAAATGCTAAATAAAATATGAATAGATTGCAAATAGTCGATAAAAGCGCATTGAAAAGGAGTTTATCCAAAATAGAACTGACGAAAGCTAAAATACTCATTACCAATCAAAATAGGTGCCATAACAGGATAATCGTGATCTTACCCAACTTTCGCAATACCAATGAGCGGTCAAAATTTAATTTTATGCTATACACTTTAGACCTTATTATGTGCATACCATAACTGATTTACTAACTTTGCAACGTTGCAATTTCGTGAAATACATCGTTTACGATGTTAGCATACTACAGGAGTTATTAGCAGAACGCATTTTGCAATAAATTTATAAGCTACTTACACGCTTTACAATAAAACTCTAAATAGCTTCAACCGCAATATAGTAAAGTACTGCGCCCAAATAAAAAATGAAAAATGGGAACCCTCCCAAAAAAAAAACTAATTTAAACAACAAACCAAAACTTTCCTCTCTGGTAAAGTTATACGCGACAGCAATCAAAGCCGAAGCTCTCGGGACCGGCTAAACAGAGCAAATGAAATCCCGAAGATATGACAGCCTTAACAAGACGAGCCTCCTCTCCCCGCTTCCTCGACGTCGACGCGTGCATCCCTGCTGGGGAATTCCCGGCACTGGGTCACGCCTGCGGGGTTATATCCGCGTCGGCAGAAAGAGAGAGATCCGGGATACAGCGGGCCTCGTCGATCGAGCTGCACCGCTGCGCGGTTCCGCGGTTATCGCGCCTCGGGATGTCCCATTACTCATTCCCGAAGCGCTGAACGCTCTTTCTCTCTCTCTCTCTCCCGGGCCGTTGAACCCGATCCCGATGTTAATAGAGAGACGATCGGCACTTTCCAGACCCGAGGAATTTCATTCGGGGGGAGAAGGAACAGGTTTTTCATTTGGCTCATAGTCGACGGCGCAGATTGAAATCTCCGATATTTATTCGAGGCCTGCACTCGATTTTGGGGGGGGGGGGACTTTCTCGAACAGTTATACTTCCTCGGGAATTCAAGGTCGGGAGGACGGAACCGGCTTCCCGTCTCGCTTAAATCCGCGGCGGGAAACCGAAGCTGGCGGCTCGGCCGATTCGACCTTTTTGTACGTCTGCCTGCGCAGATCTTTTGCGGGTCTTTTCCGGAGATGAAAAAGTTAATTTACTTTTTTTACTTTTGCCGGTACTGCAGAGGTTTTTTAATGTATGCAGCCAGCTTATCTAACCGTGGAGTCCTTGATCTTGCAGGACTTAATTATTTTGCACGTAAAACTAACCAATTTAGAAAACTGGTTTACTGGGTCAATGGGTAGTGGGGTGGCTTTTTTAAAGGTTCTAATTACGTTTTTAATGTTCTTAAAAAAGTTCGACTAAAATCGTATTAAATAATTTAACGCCACAATTCAGTGTCTCAAGAGTGTTGTTGAAGAAGGATCATAAATTCGTATTGATAACCGGGAACTGCATAAAAAAAGAGGCTAAAATGCTTGACGCAATAAACGTCGGCTTAGAATGCACATAAATACAGCGCTTAAACGCATTTATTTAATACCCTGCCTTTTTTACAGTCCTCGCCTTCGTAATTCCTCGCGAATAAATATCGCACGTTTCACTTTAAAATCGGCCGAAAATCGGCATTGACTATCCTCGATCCACGCGGCGAACGCTAAATTCCTGAAAAAAAAAAATCACCTTTGAACCGGCTCCTCCTCGAATCAGCACTCTCGTCGCACCACCTCGCACGGAGAGCCGCGACGCCGCGAGAAATTCAAACGAAGCGCCCGCGAGTCTATGAACGATCGCGACAGAAGAGTATATATACGGACACTCGCGGCGTCGTGCACAGCTCGCACTTGACTGACCGGCGGTCGCTCTCTCTCTCTCTCCCGTGGTGTCCCGTCGGCCGCTGTCTCGGCGCTGGGTAACACACTTACGAAATCGACTGGTGTAGCGAGTATCGGCGGCGACCGGCGTGCGACTGTATATCGAGGTCGCCGCCGCCGCCGCCGCCGCGCGCCGCGAGTTCGCGTCCGTTTTCGCCCGCTAAAAAGGGAGAGCGGCAGCCCGATCGATTCCCGGCGGCCCTAAACAGCCTGGCTGTAGTGTGTTTCTTTCACGGGTTTTCCGTACGGGGCTGTGTATAGTAGCGGTTCCGAGCGTGACTTCTGCACCGACGAGGATCGGCGCGCGCGGAGCTGTATCGTAGAGGCGGGGCTCTCTCGCGTGGAATGCCAAGCGCGGCGCGCTCTATTCCGACGAGCGCGCCAATCGCTCGGGCCGATCTTTTTATGGTTTTTAAGGGTTTTTATGCCGCTCGCTTTATCGGCATGGATCTGGTTCAGCGTTGGTATATGGGATAGACTTAAATTACTGTTTACTTTTAAGTATCGACGGCGTACCGATGTAGTCCACTGTAAAGATTCTAAATAACCCAAATATTATGTAATGTGAAGTTAATCGTTAATGCAAACTTTAAGTTTATACAAAAATTATTCTAGCGTTTTTTACTTTTACATATACTCTACTATTTTTATGTTATTTTATGGTTTTTTAAAGAATGTGTAATGTAATAATATGAATGATGATGGCAACACAAAATTCTCTCTTTTCGATCTAAATTTCTTAATCTGAAAAGTAATGAAAAAATTATACTGCGATAAATTTTTGTACATTTAAATGTTCGCGCAATTTTCTGCGGTAGTGCGCGAATACGTTAGATTGTGAATAGAGCATAACTCGGCATTTGATTGGTAAAAAGAAGCATTTCCGCCAAGCTTGCACTTCTGTTTTCCTCGCATGAACGTCAGTGGCTGCGGGAATTCCCGAAGCTCTTCTTACGCCTTGTTGCGCCGCCTTAACAATCAGGAAAATACCTTCTCTATTTGATTTTCATTAAAATTCATCGCAGTCAAGATTTTATGTTGGAAAATTTTTCAAGAAAACATATCGAGTTATGTTCAAAAGATGGATCCAAAATACAAGTCAGGTATTTTTTTTTTTTTTTTTATCTTTATTTTACCAGAATTCCTAATCTTATATATCGGATTTCCTTCATCTTATTGTTCGTTTAAAATTTATACAGTCATTTTCAGATTAATTTAACTGTATTGATTTATTTGGGAGTATCTAAAATCATAATTTTTATTTTTATAGCTAAATTTTACAAATCTAAAAAATGAAACGTTGCAATATATTATCAATTATCAGTGATTATCACTATCAGTCTATCACTTACTCAGGCGCAAATAGCTTCAAGTGATTACCGTAAGAGGTCGCTCGAATCAGTGCCACTTTGGTTGCAGTAACGTATTAATATGAATCAATATTTTGCTCGAATGATAATACATTTCACTGCTGGTAAATTATTCTTTGCTTGATATATTCTAAATTGATTCTTACGAATTATGTATACAGATTCATGGCAATATACTATTTTTAATGTCCCACACTATTTCATTATGTTTCAAAATGTAAGAATTAATATATATAATGGCAATACGGCTCGATTAATTATTTGTTTTATTATATTAATTTTGAAAGAATATAATAAAGATGTTATAAATTATAATAAACTATCAGTATACTGGATTAACATTAAAGTACGCGAAATACAATATTATCATTCTGACCGGAAATGTTAAGTCATACGACATTCATTACTCCTCAGATAAATATATAAAACAAGAATGTCATCTTTGCCAGTTTCTATTTCAAGTTGATAAAGCATAATTAATACGTTAAAAGTAATGGTTTTATAAAAAGAGTACTGTTAAAGAATTAACATTTTATTTAAGCTTCATTAACTTCTAAATAATGTTGTGCGGCCCACATTTTATGTAAAAATAACAAATTTATAAAAAACATAAAAATAAAACTGAAGAAATTGTATTAATACAGTCCGTATATAATTAAACAACGGGAAACAAAAATTTCGTTACAGTCGTCGAATAATCAAATTAATACTGCGTAGAAAATTATGCAGAAATTATCATACCAATTATACGTCTGCATACAGATTTGCTGTAACAATATTTACATTCCATTAATAAAAGATCCTCGTAAACTTGCATTAAAACAAATTTCTACTTCTAAGAATAATTTCATTAATTCATAAATAAAAACCGCGATTTCGCGTTTAGCGCTCTATAATAAATGAGCAGCGAGCTTTATAAAGACGCGCTCCCCTATTAAAATCCACTAAAAGCCCCCTACAATCCCCAACGATACTCCTTATATTTTTATAAACAAAAATCAATACGTTTAGGGTCGTCAAAAGTTATTATTAACCATAATTTTATATTTGCCACAATACAGCAGGCTGGGCCTAAAATACGCGATGCGCGAAAAAGCGAGCCGCGCGCGCTTAGCGCAGACGCCGCCGCGAGCCGCTTGAGCGCATGTGCGAAAAATTTCAACTGCCTACGGTCACATAGCTTGCACGCGAGTGTACGCGAGAGCGCGCGCTGGGGGACTAATTAAAGATGCTAGGCGGGCTCGATTAGTCAATCTGGCGCGAATATAACGCGCGGTGTGTCTCCAGTAAAACAGTTAATTCGGCGGATCGAGGATTAAGCGGCGCCTGTTTGCTATTCAGCGCGTTGGCTTGGGGGACTTTAAACCTCGGCTCGAGCTCGCATCATGTCGTTTTTCGCCTGTTGCTTTAGAAGGGTGAGTGATATCGCATACTGTCTAACTTGCTAGCTTCGATTTTAAACGGTCGGTTAAACTGTTATTTTTTAAAACATTGCTGGAACTGGGACAAGATTTAACGTTGCTTTAGTCATCTAATTGCTTGAAGATTAATTCCGAGTTTATTTAATAAATTTCTCTGAAACTCGTGAACTATTAGCTGAAAAATGGTATTATTTAAAAAATTAGAGACGAATTCAACTCATTTAAAAGAATCGGCATTTGTTCATCAAAAGTTGGGCGCCTGGAAAAAAAGTGGTCCACCAAACTTTTTTATTGTCGTCGCATCGAACGTTTTAATCCACCGTCGCAGTTTCATCGAAAAAAAAAAAAGTTCGTTTCGCAACGAAGACTCGGCAAACACGCCGCGCTCAATCCTTTTGTCCCTCTGACGGTTATAATTTTGACCAATTTCCCCTGGCAATAAAGCAAATAATGTAAAATTCATCGGAAACGTCGAGCGAATTGCGCTCGTTCTCGACAATCGCGCGCAAAATAAAACGCACCCAAAACCCGTCCATCCGTAATGGGTACACACGTCGGTATTGACTGAATTCCTCGAGCGAACTCTTCAATATACAACGAGACGTGGCAGAGATCGAAAAAAAATGACACACGCGAAGCCGCATCTGCACGCGCGCACCGCGATTCTCGTCCTCGACTCTCAAGGATATATAGCATCATCCGAGGCGGGCAAAAGCGCGCCGAGTAAACTTCTCGAGGCGAAAATGGCTTTCTCCCCCCCTCCCCCTCTCTCTCTCTCTGCACTCGGCTCTCAACCCCTTTCGTTGAGCTGGCAAAATCGGTGCGAATGCAAAAACGGTGTGTGTCCCTGACGAAAAGCGAGAAAGAATGCAGGCGATCGAGCCTCGTCGAACGTTATCGTGGGACACACCAGGGACGGGGGGGGGG
>UCOM01004427.1:0-12455 GCA_900474385.1 Ormyrus pomaceus | reverse complement strand
ATACTTATATACACTATTTATAAATTGATTTCAATAATTTCGATTGTTTAATTTTTATTACACATTTAACATTACCAAGGTGAGTTTAAAGCGACAAGGGATTATAATAAACCATACTTGCCTTTATTTTATACTTTCGTAGAAACTCATTTTAAATAGTGTATATAATAAAATGTTATATTTATTTTACATTTTTTTTCTTTAATTACAAACAAATTCTCCATTTACAAAATACAAAATGTTTTAAAAATTACAAAATTTGCAGTAAAATTCTTAAATAATAATTGGACTTGTAACTCGCACGTATACATACAAACTGCAGGAAGCACATCAGTAATAATAAAATAGAAATATTTCCTTATTCTTTCTAGCAGATATCTCGATTTAGGAGCAATCAAAAATATTCTATTTGCATTACGTTATGCGAGATTTGTCGCTCGAGCACAGCGAGGTATTTTGCGCGCCTGCTACGTAACGCGTAGTATTAATACGTATTATTTTGTTATTAGGAATGTCTATTTTATATATGTAACAAGTCTTCCTTTTATTTCTGTTACATAATCACAGGAAAATGTTTCTATAAGGCCACATACATCTATGTGTTTAGTTAAACATTTTTTATTCTTGTACGGCTTATTACACTTAAAGCACTTATGCGTTGACATTCTACATCAAAAACTCCAAATGATGGAGACCAACGGAGAGAAGAAAATAATGAAAAGGGAAGCGTCCCTCGGGATAAGAAGCCAAAATTAGCAGCAGAACCCCCTGCAAATAACGTGTCAGTAGCGATCGAGGCAGACGCCTCGATAAAAACCTCACCGAGCGTGGATCTATATATCCCCGAGCCTCGACCAGTCTGCTAGCGAGCGCGACAAATCCGAGTTACGCCACCTAGCGACCAGTCGAACGGACACCCAAAAGCGCCCAGGCTCATCCCACTCAAGACCTTCCTCCAACGCTCCTACCATAAAATGCCTACACTATTGATAAATTTACAAATGTTTTGATTATTTATGTTTTGATGATTGTTTTCATATCAAAATTTTTCTGCACTACATTGCTATCATGCTATGCAAATGAGTCAAAATTCATTTTACCAAAATACTATTAGCATTTATAATTAGTGTAATAAATAAGGGACAAGAGGTCAACAAGAACACGAACTTTACTTCCGTGTTAGAAATCGGAAGCAGTTTAACCTCCTCTGACCGGCACCAAGAATATATCATTAAAAAATTTTTTTTCATTAATTTGTTCTTTTGGCCACAAAACATTAAATTTACAGTTATATAGCTTTTGCATTTTTTTTTGTATTTTTTTATATTTCGGGTTAAAAAATAAAATGAACTATGTTTAACGAATTTTATATGGTTAATATTTGAAGTTCTTTGGACAAATAAGGTAATAACGTAGAATGGTTTTGCCCAATTTATTCACGAAACTTCAGTAATAGTAAAATTAATACCTGTCCACATATGTGGACATCGGTTAGAAGAAGGTAATGCCGAATATTAGCATTTTTCCGAGAAATTAAATTCCTTACAGGGGCCCCGAGGGCAATTTGGCCCAGGGCCTCAAAAGCTTTAAAAGCGGCACTGGTGGAAATTTCCGAATTTTTTTATATTTGAATTAATAATTTTTTGAGTAACATAAAGCGGGGATGCGTTACAAATACTTTTACACAAAATACTTTTATTTGTTTGCGTACCCTTACTTTTGTATTTACAGACAAAGATAAAATTATATGTGCAAATAAAAGTGATTGTGCATTCATGGCTGGACGTAGAGAGCTTAATTTCTTATTATAGAGGTAACGGCTATAAAATCTGAAATGACGAAGGGGTAGAAAATCGAAGCTGCGGACGTTCTGATAAAATTGAATGGGAATTGGGAATTGAAACGGACATAAAAGTTAAAAAGACTTTTGAATACAAGATTTTACTTTTAAATTACTTTTGTAATTAAACTACCGAGTTTATAGCTCCCAAGGGAATGAGAATGATGCAATTACATTATTTTTCAAACTATTACTGCAGTCGTAAAGATTAATTATTCAATTAAGAACACTTAACTCGATTAATTATTATGATTGCTTTTTAATAATTATTAATTCATTTGTTTTTAATAATCATTGTTAATTCATTGGACTTAGCTTCTGCAAATCAAAGCATTTTTACTTGAATAAATTATTTTTATATAGTTATTTCATTCTATAGTTATAAGGTGTATAACAAAAAAACTTAGTGTCTAAAAATATTATTATTCATCTAAACTAGGAAAAAAAATAAACCCTTACATCATTGTTTCTGTTTCTATTGAACGAATGTCCTTATATTCGATTAAATTAGATTGAATTCTAAATACCTTTGAAGAGTTATCGTTTCTTTTTGGAAGAGAAATCAAAATTTTGAACTTAGTACAAAATATTTAATATATATAGAAATATCCCTGGTGGAAGCGTAACGATAATATCACTAGATTATCCTTAAATTTTCCAAACTTACACACTTTCTAGCAATATTATCGTTACGTTTCTACCGGGGGTGAATTGAATGTTAAGCAATTGGGACATTTGCTTCAAAATTTATATGTTAAGTTATTCTTGAAAGATTTTGATTAATTAAACAACCTCGTACGCATGCGCGAAAAAATTGATTTTTATTCTAAATTTTTTACAAATCGATTTTAGAGACTTTGTTACAAAAACAAATTTGATCGCTTCTGAAGCTTCCTCTACGAAAAAATTTTAAAAATTAATTAACGCATAATTGATAATTTTATTAATAAAATATTGTATCCTAACAGTGACTAAATAAATAAATAAGGGTAAAAGTGAATTCATAAATTAATTTAAGAATTATTACATTCATAAAGCAAGAGTTTATATAATTTTATTGTCATACGTGTGTAATATCTAATATATCACCTGTAGTTAATAAATCATCCTGAAATTGTATAAGACCGAACCTACGAAGCAAGTGACAAAACGTTCCTTGGATTTGCATATAAACGTCATTAAGCATCCGATAGTCAACGGTTAGAAGTCGATGTACGTGTACGCTTGTATGACCAAAGATCTGTAATGTATCGCGTTATTATTTGCCTATCCAAAATATTTTATAAGTAGTGAATAATTAAAATTTATTTTATATAAATTAGAGTACACAGCAAATGTATTTATTGTAAATTTAACTGAGATGAGAGAAAGTCGTACTTTGAGAGCAAAAATTCATATTTATTATTCTTATAAGCTAGAAAGTTTATGATGATGTCATCTATTCTAATATTCGGATGATAATTAATTTTCGAAGATTGCAATTATTGTTTGGGCTAAGAAGAATGTCTTTCTTTCAAAGTAAATTTACTGTAAGTACAAATATTTCGAATGTCCGACATTCGTCAAGAATTTATCGCAGCTTAGAGGACATGAGCCTCGAAAGCCTTACCATAAATATCTTTGAAAAGCCTACGTAAAGCCACGCACGATTTCACAATAATAACAGTTGGTCATTTCGCGTTGCGATTCTTGGCTTCTTCTGCAAATCATTCCGACTGTTTCCTTCTCTTAACAGCCTAGACGGGCTAACGTGGATCTCGCCCTAAAAGTTTCTGGGCCATTAGACAGACTCGCATTCCTGCCAGGTCGTGGACTTTTTCAACGGCGCGCCAAAACTCCTCTGAAAAGGAAAACAATTAGCGCTGCCATCGGTACTTACGTGCTTTTCGTTATCGATGGCTTTTTCTTAATTGGCAGGATGGGAAGTTCATTTATCTCTGACACGATTGTTGGCGAGAGTCGAGGTTATAGAACTAGAAGCGAAATTGTGGACGATAGTCGAACGGAGTAGTTGCGCGCGTTTGGGAATGGAAATGAACTTAGGTGGAAAGCAGAGCTGAACGCGCATCTGATCTCAGTCGGGTTTTCGGAGTAACGAGGATATATTTCGTAATGGTAATTTTGACCACGATAAGGAACTGACTTGATGTACTGGTCGCCTCTGAATTTATTAAAATTTAGCATAATATATTTGCATAGTGTGCTGCTTTGATTAATAAAAAATTATCAGAGGTAAAGATTTGCCTTATCAGATAGCCAAGATATTTTTGGAGCACGATTCTGTATTATTGAAAATGTTAAATTTAAAAAATTATGCGCCATTTTTAAGTTCTACATGTTAAAATGGATCCGTCATGTACAAAGAGCAAACAAGCCGGAATAAATTTCTGCTTGACTTCCTTCGTGCAACGAAATGCACTGCGTTGTTCGCTTTAATAATTAAATGTTTGTTGGGGGAGTAAGATGTAACTGAAACGGCTTTGTTCCTTCCACAATGACTTGCGATATTTACTGGAGCGAATTATTAAACTGTTAATTACTGTACGAGTGCATGCGATAATGGAGATTGTAATTACTTTGGATTCGGTTATTTTTCATTGAAAAGTTTTTCATAATTTCTATTGAGTTGCATTTTTTAGTGAGAAGTCGTTTTCTCATAAAACAATTTTTATTCTTTTTCACAAATATACAATTTAAGTGTAATTATGAATTAATATATTCGTGTAATATTTATATTTGGTACACGTCTATGAATTTTCAGTTGTGACACTAATTTCTTGACCGTCTACATAAACTTGAAAGCTTGCTTAATGATAATTCAAAATAGTATCTGAAAAATATCTTTTTAAAAATCAAACTTGAATTGAACATTTAGAAAAGACAAACATTTTGTCAGGTGGAGAAAGGCAACAATTATCCAGTTAAAGAAGGAGCACTTCGAGGCTCGGCCAGAAAAAAAAAAAAATGACGCCCTCCTCGCGTTTACAGGCGCTTAATTCGAGGACTTCATTGTACTGCCACTCCAGCTTAATGCACTCTCGCCTTGTCTAGCTCATAGCAGGCATGACAACTCGAATCAAGACCTCGCGAAAGCACAGCCGCCACGCGAACAACGAAACAGCGGCCCGGGACACGCGTGATCGCAAGATATCTCTTGGCGATAGGCCGCCCTCGCACGCACCAGCAGCTTGCGTGAGGCACGTAAAACTGACCCAGTTTCGCGAAGTGCATCCGGCCGCCGGCGTCGGCGTCTTTCCCCGAGCCGAGGGGCGCCTAATAATTCAGAGCGAGGCGTGGGGGGGAGGGGGAGGACGAGATCTACTGCGGCCGCGAAATCGGTTTTGCTCCGCTCGGTTGACTCCATTCAAGGTCGGCCCAGCCAGGCCCCCCAGAGCTTTTATAACGCGAGCCTCGAAAATCAATGAGTTTGCATCCGGCACCAGTGCACCGCCTCTCTCGCTTCCTCTCCTCGTTGTGTTTTCCCTCGGGCGGTTCTTTGTTTAAGCACGGCGACGATCGGTTAAAAGTCAATAGCATCGGAAGTCGGCGCTTTTGCATATAATTGAGCTTCTGCTCAAAATTAACAATCTCAACAGGCCCGATTTTTTAATGCTCTCTGCGCTTCAGTTTTTGATAATGAGTCTTTATTGAAAAGCTGCTTAAGCAATTGTCGCTAATGCTTGAAATTACAAAAAGAGTAAGAAAGTAGAAAGCTATATTTAGACTTGAAATAATTAATGCAAAATTTTCTTACGTAACAGATAACAAGGGCAAAGAGAAAAAAAAAACTGCAGAATTAAGACTTATTCTTTTCAAGGACTTGACACGTAACCATTGTTGTACTGTAAGGTCAATGTACAATTACAGAGAACTAGTGTTCACTCGTTTCTTAGCTTACGAAACAACTTTCAAACTTTTCTCATTTCTGCAAAACTACATTCTAGACCCTCTCCCATTTCGTTAAAATAACGTGTTACAAATTTCATAAACACGGCAATAAAACGTCAACAAACAATTCACTCGATAAGAGAGAAAATAAATCAACAGCAAAAAAAAATGAGCTCTTGCCGTTTTTCGCATCTAATAAAAGTATTAAAACAATCTCACTCGAAGCATGAAATCGTACTTGCGATGTAGATAGGTTTCACGACTGCCCCCTATAAACCGACGCGTGCAAACGCGTATTCTTGTACTCGCCAGGCTCGCATGCAAGCGCACGGATTCGTTTATGAGCGCGCTCACACAGACTCGTCCCGGACAGGAAAATGTGTCAATTAAGGCCCGCGACAAATGAAGATTTATGTACTTTTGGAACAGTGACGCCGGCGGGCATTCGTTAGCTCGGGCTCGAAAAGCGTTCTCGTGTACGCGCGGAGTTATAGGCGGTTCTTGCCTTTTTTTTCCTTTCTCTCTCTCTCTCTCTCCAATTTTCATAACTTTTCCATCGATCGTGAATACTCCTTGGGTAATCAGTGGATTTTTTTACTACCCGCTATTATGTAGCAATAAAGTCTCGTTACGAACAAAGGAATAATGCATTATTTTAATTTATGCTGAGAGGTTAAGAGGTACGATAGAAACTGATGATTAATCCTTAATGGTATAGGAAGGTTCAACCGGAGATTCCATTCAAAAGTAAATTTCATTTCAGGTAGCATTCGAGAAAAAAATTCTCATTTAATAGCTTCAGCTTGAGTTTTATACCTCTTTCCTAACAATCTAATTACAATACGTGTATAATTAAGTTTTCGCCATTTTATTCATATATTTACGTTTCAGTGCCGTAATTTGCAAAACTGTGCGGCTGAGAAGTAAATTTTAAAGGCAGAACATAATTTATGCGAATGCACGAAATCTTTGGCACGAAGAAAGAATCTGAATAGATAAATGAATAACTGAAAAATATTTTTCATTGAAACGAGGCAGAAAATGGTGCCGATAAATTATCAGCTATCATCGCGGAAGATACATTGCCAATTCGATTGATATTATTTGCACATTTTTTCCAATATAAATCTATTAAATTGTGCCTTTTCAAACAATAGCGGCGTAACTCATATTTTATGGCAAACTTTAAGGATGAAATTACTGCATTAGAAAGATTGAAAACTAACTGAATATACATTATTTTTCTGGTGCTTTTGAAATTATCACCTGGAAGAAATAATATAAAAAATATCCTTCAGTTTTCTTTGAACATGACTCACTTTAAACTGCAGCTCGTATTAGTACTGACGCCATAGGTGCGAGTAACTGTTATTTCAAGGGCGATTCTAAAATTCTAAAAAAAAAGTTAAACCGTTCAGGTAAAATCAGTATATAATTTAGAAGGCAATCAGGCTTAAGGGTAGTAATAAAGCGATTCTTAATGTACCTGCAAGCAATCATTCGTTGATCTTTTTCCTTTTTATGCTTATGCAGATCAGATGCCCTTTGTTGTAGCGATATCGCAGTTCTTTAGGTTCATAATTTTCCAACGTTTGAATGGACTTCGGTAATGAGACGCCTTTTGAACATGTAATGATTTTTATTCGCGTGTAGTGTTAATGGAGTTTTACACGAAACAATTAAATGAAATTATACATTGCTATAATGATTGTTAACATGAATGTACCGAATGTAATAGCTTGTCAGTTCGTAATAGGCAATAGCAGTTTTCCAATTCAAAATTTGTTTATTTAGAATTCTGTGTTTGTCAATAGTTTCTATTATACGTGCTTATTCAAACTAATAAATTTGCAACCATTTAGATATTACGCGTTCTATTATGGCTAAAGTAATTTTAACTTCTAATTATATATGTTTCTAATTAGTAGAACAAAGTCAACTAGTAAGTTCGAAGTTCTAACCTATCATTTGTAATTCTCATGTTGTTTGACTAGTAAAACTAAATACTCCAGAATATACGTATAAGTCGTAAATTTAGTAATATAGTTTTTTAACTTTAAGATAATAACAGAACAATCAAAATCTAAATGCAAACCCATTTGGAAAACCGCATGCGAGTGCAATCGCTGTTGGAACAGTAAGGCACTTAAAACTTTTCATCGAAATTGCTCGGCAACAAATTCTTCCTCGCCTCACGACATTCGGGCCGAAACAAAAGGCAGCCGAATGAAATTAGGCATAATAGGCAAAGCTCTCGGGATCAATATCGAGCCTTTCTCCGGGAGCTTGCGGCCCGCAGAGGCGAAACGTTTTCCGAACGCGCGTCGCACAAAGGAGCAGCGCAAAAAAAGAGGAAAAAAAGAAAAAAAAATCGACGTTCGATCCCAAAAATAGAATGCACTTTCGAAGCGAAAGTTTCCTTTGCTCTCGATCAATTACGCCCCGACAATGCAGCCGGAGAAAGGCGGCGGCCGCGGCAGCTTCTCATTTGTATTTTCCGCGCTCGTGCCGTCGGCGGAGGCGGGCGATCGATCGAAGGTATGTGTGGCGCTCGCGGCAGCGAATGTCAAGGTCGGCCTGCTCCGCTCTCCTATAGCCCAAATCATTGATCGCTCCGAAATATTTCGATATCCCAGGCAGCCTCTCTCTCTCTCTCTCCCCCACTTTATTCTTATCCGCGCGCTTTCCATCCTCTCTCCCATGGAGTGTCCGCGGTCTCGGCTTCTCCCCCGGACAAATGACAACTGGCTCCCTCGCTACCGGAGGAAGCAATCTGCTCTCGCCTACGCGAGAAAGAAAGGGCTGCCGAAGGAACCGCTCTCGCATCGATTACACGCGGCGCGCGTTAAATTTCTCTCGCGAAAAACCGGCCCCGGGAAACGGTTCGCGCTTCTCGCGGTGCGGCCGGAGCCTGGGGGGCGCAGACGGTGAGGTAGGGGTGTCAAGGCCGGAGTTAATTGCGCAAGACTTCCGTCATTCGCGCGAGCCAACCGCCGGGCTTCGAGCGCCGCCGGCGGTGGGCGCGCGAGCGCGAGGTCGGCTAGAATCCACTTTTACAAATGACATTACTATTTTGTTTTCCTTTTTTTTTCCTCTGCCTCTGCCCGTTGAGCGCCGCTCTTTAACCCTTTCGTCTATGACTTCGGATTTATGACTCCGCGCCCGTATTGCAGTGCCGCGGAGAACTGGCTGGGAGTAGCGAAAAGCTTCGGGGATCGTGAACGATTTTTGCCAGTTGTTCCTTCGGCACCGAATTCTAGATAAATTAATTGCGGGGAACCTTACTTTATTAAAGGGGCGTAAAAATGAGATTCTAGCGTTAAAGGTAGATTCGTTAAATATTATAATTATTGCGTTTGTAAAGAAATCGACTTGCCGAGAAACAAGGTTACGAAGTTCTCGTTTCTTTGACGGCAACTCTTGTAAAGAAATACATCAAAGGATCAAGATTGTATTTGTCGCCACTAGGACTTTTGAAAATAATGCGAGAGAAATGTTTATAAATAGAAAGTATTTATAACAGGAGGATATCTATAGAATATGTAGTTATAATAAAAATATCGATTTTGTATTAAGCACAGCCGTAGAAATAGTAAAGAGTTGTATTCTAAGCAGATAAGATTCGAATTGAATAAATCATTCTATTTATATCTCGGAAGCTCTTAACACTTGCAATTAAATAATTGCTAAATGATTTTTAATGTTGTTGCGAAAGTATGCTCAGACTCTTCTTAATTTTAATAAAGACTTGATTTTACTAATGTATTTTATACGGAAGAAACACCCTATTCATCAGAACTTTTAGATTTTAGATAGATTTATATGGACAACTTTTGATTAACTTAAGGAATAAACAAACAATTCTTACATAGTTCTCAATAATTAGTCAGTGTCGATGATCTTGGCAGATTCTATCGCAGAACGAATTGCGCTAAACAAACGAAAATGGATCCCGCGACAGTGACGAACCGCGACGATATTTAAAATCAAGTAGAAAAGTCCGATTTCGATCAGCCAGAGATAGTTACTGATCGCTCCTCGAGGCGTCCCTCAGGTTCGACTCCGACGAAGCATCAGTGAACTCCGATTCCTCAATATTATAAATTTATCAGAGCCGTCGAGGCATGCCGGTGGAGAAAGAGCTCGGCTGTAGAATGCCGAAATTCCGATTGCAAGTTCCCGGAGCGGCGAGCGGGTACGGAAATGGAACTTCCGGCCCTTCCGCGCCAGTAGTAGTGCGAAGGCTAGCGGCGGTGGCACGTCGGTGCCTCCGCCACCCCCTCCCCCTCCCCCTCGTCCGCGAACTTGGACATTCTCACCCTTCACCTCCCCCGCCGTGCTCCCCAAAGGGTGAATTCCCTGTGGTCGCGGTAGGCCTAAACAAATTCGTGATTTATGGACGAACTTGCTCTCGAGGCTGACCCGCGTGTTGCTGTTTTCCGTTTTTCTTTTCCCTTTATCCGCGGCTCTATCTCTCTCTCTCTCTCTCTCTCTCTCTCTCTCTCTCGATATCGATTTATTATGTAAGCTCGCGAAGCTGATAGAGTCGGGGGAAAAGTTTTTTCCGATGAAATGTTGCTCAGAATGAAAATGTCCATTTGTTCGTCAAAGTAACGTGGGGGAGTGTACATACATTTCATATCTAGATAAATATATTCGAATTAATACATTTCTTTTTGTGAAATACAAGGTGGTGATTTTGTTAGGCATCGATAAAGTATTTTTATAGTCATAATTTTGTATTTTTATTAAATAATAAAGTTTGAGATTACGAAGCCTAGAAGGGAATGTTTAGTCCGTATTTTACGATAGCAGAATATTGTAGCTATTAATGGATCTATAAAAAAAATCGTCCACGTGCGATGACCATATACATGGTTTATATAATATATAATAAACATATAATAATAAACCATAGACATATATGTCATACAAAGTGCACATGTTAATATTTGCAATAATAATAAAAGTCAAATTCCGTGTCTTTTTTTGTTTAAATTATACATCTTACCTTTATATTATAACTATAATCTTTGATGAAAAATTAATTATAATTGATGTACGCGTGTGAAATATAATTAATCTAATACAAGATCAATTATGGATACTACATTTGTTTAACAATATAAAACTGGAGAATGACTTTTATTCATAGAAATGTTTGCAAATCGAAAAATCAAAATGGTAATAGAAATCGAAACAAACATCGAAAATGTAAATTGTCATACAATATTCATTCAACGCCAATCACGAAGCGAATATAAAATGCCAAAATTCAAAGTTTGCGAATTTGTTGTAAAGGGATTGAAATATAAATTACACCGTAATTCATTTAAAATTTTTATGTACACGGCTTGTCATGCGGCGTGATAAAGGACTTAAAAACAAGAATAAAATATCCGAGCAATAATCCAGATGATTACAACAAAGCCTCCAGTGAAATGTCATTAATCTCCATTTGTTCATCCCCAATTCCAGATAAAGAGCCGTTTGCAAGCCGCGCTTCGAAAAGTAAAACCAACGCAGCTTATCAATCCGACCCGCACAACAGCATAACCGTTATACCGTACTCCATCTACGGCACTGAATCTGATATTATAATTTCGCATCGATTGAATTAGGCACATACCAGCGCGGTGCGCTCCGTGCGCTGCTTATCGATGTGCTTCCGCGCGTTGTACCTGCGGCGCACACCGCCAGCTCCCCGAGCATGTGTGTTCGTGTGTGTGTGTGTGTGTGTAACGCCGAAAGCTCGGAACGAAACTCGAGGCATACCTACGCAGCGCCTCGTAATTAGAGCGATTCCTCGGGCTTCCGTGGCAGACTGAACTCTGGAGGCAAGCAAGCCCCGTAAATAAAGCAAGCGCCCGCAAGTCCGGGATAACGATCCCACTCTATTCGGAATAGGCCAGGATGTGGAGTTCGCTTATACTGTTTCACCCCGAGTTGTGTTACGCGTCGTTACTTCTTGCTACGTATGAACCGAGGTATGAACATTCGCGAATCGCGTATACATTTAACGATGATGGCTTCAACCTATTTTTTAGTATGATATTTTAGGTCTTGAATAAATGGCGATTCTAGTTTTATACTGATATTTACAAAATTTCGTAGTTTCTTAAATCTTCGATCCTGTGGTTTCATTTTTGCTTGGAGTGTCAAACTTTTGTTTTTATTGATAAAATTTTAACCTGGAGTTTTATTCTGACATAATCTGAATTTTATTTAACACAACGCATGGAAAAAAAAACGCTGATGCAATTTTGATTATTTTTCAAATATTTTCTGCAGAGCTTATCAATTTTACATTATACTTGTTTCTTCGATTAGAATTGCATTCAAAACTTAAATGTGGTAAGAAACTTAACTTATACTGGTACATGCGGGCATATGATATGAGTTTCCTTGAGCAATTAACTAATTTAGTTTTTGAATATTGTTTACACGTACAAACACTATACTATTACTCTTGATCTCGACAAGCTACGTAATTATGACTTTTTTTTCAAATTATTTGTCTAGTATAAATTTATTAAGGTAGCTCTATAGGTACTCTCTAGTCAGTTGAGATATTAAAAAAAATTTCTTTTTAAACACTTTATTGTCGCACGAAAAGTATTTAAAAAATATTTTCCAAATTTTTAGTATGTTTTGATGTATTATTTTGTTTAATTTTGTTCAAATAAAGCATTATTAACAATAAATTTTGATAGTACATTTGACTTCG
>UCOM01004426.1:0-12468 GCA_900474385.1 Ormyrus pomaceus | reverse complement strand
TCGAGTGAGTAACTCTTGCTAAAATTACCAATGCTAAAATATTAACAGAAATAATTATCGTTTGCAATCTCATTATAGTTACAAAATAAATTCTTATTATTTTATTATTATGAATAACAAGTCCGAATTCTCCTTCAGTGTCTAGCTACACTAAATTTAATAAAAAGCGAATGGACGTTGAAATCGATTCTATTGATTTGTAAAATAAGTATTCTGCTCATAATTTACTAACATTATAATTTAATGGTAGGGTTCGTAGTATCCCTTTAAATTGTTAAAGGCTCATGAGAAAATACAATAAAATTCAGAAAAAATTGATAACTACTGTAGTAACAGAGGGTTAGATTGAATTCTAATAACAATTACTTCAAAGTATAGAGTAAAATTCAAATAAAATTAGTGCTAACAAATATATTATTAAAATTACAATACATATTTTAAAATTTTTTTCTCAAATTATTTTTAAACATATATCTTTACTAAATTATTAAACTATCTACAATAAATGAAAGAAAAAAATAAATTTCAGTTTAATTCTTTATATTTTAATTAATTAATATTTATCAATATTGCTTTATTACAGAGTTTATCGATATTGAACATTTTTTACATTTTTCAACAAACACTTATGCGTCGCTCTTTCGTTCATGGGTTCAATTCACGCACGAATTTCTGAGCCATCGGGCAAAGCAGTGGGCATTAAAAACGTTCGCTCCCTCAACTCTCGAAAAATACCCTCGAGACTCATTTCACAGTAAATTGGCGGCCAAAAACGGCTGGCTCAAAGGGAAATTTTTCCTCGCCGTCACCTTGAAATAGAGAGTAGGAGGAAACTATTCCCGCTTTAAACGCTCGCGCGTGCCTCGGCACAGAGGGAGCGAAAAAGGACGGGGAAGCGAGAAATGGCCTCTCCCCCCCCACGAAACGGCGCATTTTTTTCACGCCCGAGAAATCATTTTCGTTTCCCTCCTCCGACAACGCTCGTCAGTTCGCGTCTAACGCGACGCGGCGTTTTTCTATCTCGGCCTGAAAGCCTCTCTCACCTACACGCGCGCACACGCTTTTACCGATTTTCATGCTAAATAGAGGGGCGCACTATTTACTCTTGACACGCGTTTCGCGCACACACGCGCTCCTGGCTCTCTGTTTTTTTTTATCGGAGACTCGCGCGAAATAAAACGGAATGTCAAGCGGTAGCTTTTCTTTTTATTCGCGCAATTGCTTGTCAGGCCGGGAGCGCGATTTTTTGCGCAATATTTTTGTTAAGCGCTCTGCAATTCGCTTTTTGGCATGGCTAAATATTTTACTTCGGCGAATCCCGCTGAATATTTACGCCGCTTTCTCTCCATGTTTATTTAAAGTTCATTTCTTTATATTTGTACTTTATAAAGTTGCGACGAGCGTTTGGGAAGGGAAAATGTACATTTTCATAGTCATTGATTTTTTATTACACGCGTTTCAATACGCTTATTTTACTTTCCAGACCAGCTGCTTAATAATTTAACACTGAAAAAAACGTTAATGTAGGTCAATAATAAAATAAAGCAGATTTAATTGCCCCACTTAGAATTTAACCAACATAAAGCTGCAGAGAAAGTGAGCTCTTTATATATGGTTTACGCAACGCAATTAGCGAAACTCATAACCTACATGCGATGCGTAACTTGTATGGTTTTAATGAACGATCAAACCCCATTCCTTTCAATTAAACATAACCTACAAAAGGGATCCAAGCCCAGCAGAATAACTTTTTCCTCCAAAAACAATGGTAACTTGTCAGAATCCTATTAAATTCGAGAGGCTCCCTCTCATAAATTAATTTCCCTGCATCGTCATTTAAAAAGGCGGAAGGGGCTCGAATGAAAGGAAGGCAAGAAAAGAGGCAGCCCGGAGATCCTAATGATCCAGCCTCTTTTCTAAAAAAGACGTTAGCCGCGAGTTTCGGATCCCACGCTTCTCCGTGCACGTGTGTGTGTGTGCTCGCGCTGGAAAAAGAGAAAAAAAAAGAGAGCGGAGGAGGGAAGAAGGCTCCCTCCGCGTGTCCTTCGGCAAAGAAAAACCTTTTTCGCGCGATGATGTATATAGTCGGGGCTCGCGAGCATTATTTTTACGGGCAAACTCTTTTGTCCCGCCGGACAAAAGGTAACTCCGCCAAGCAGCTCCGCGCTTTTACTCCGCGCATCTTTTGCATCTACATCATTTCCCCTCGTTCCTTTTTCAGCGGCGCAAGAGAGAAGTGCGACTCGAGGCTGCAGCGCGCAGCGGGCTCTTGTTCTCTCTCTCTTTCTCTCTCTCTCTCTCTCTCTCTCTCTCTCCTGAGAGAGCCCGACGGAAAGACTGATCATTAATTGCTTGGTTAGTTTTATTGCTCGGGGAATTAGGCAGATTTATTTCTCGCGACGCTCGTCGCTGCGCGTTGAGGTTTATTGTGTGCATCTCGGTGGAAGGGCGTTTTAAAGAGATTGTTTTCTTTCTTATTTTTATTTGTTTATGTTTTTTCATATTTAGAAATAGATTGTAGATTTAGAAAGGGAAAAACTTTATTCAATGAAGCGCACAGAATAAGAATGTATTGTGTATAACATACATTTTAAATATATTCATAATTTTTATGAGTTATAACAGAAATGTACACATTTAAACAATTATTTTTCCGGAAAATAGGTAAAATACTCGGGCCTGTAAGAACTTGATAAGAAACTTTAAACCCTTTATTTTGGTGGAAAAGAAGATGCAGTTTTACGGGTCTCATTTGTCTTTTTTTCGCAGTACGACTTCCATTTCTTTCGGCTACATCTTCTCCGTCCCTAATGATCCAGTGATTAAGTCTCGGATGTAGTCGGTCGTTGCGACGTCACCCGACTCAACTCATTGTTCCTTTCGCTGCATTCATTTCGGCGGGAGTTTTGTTACTCGGATTTAATTAAATTTCGTTCGATTGTTCGTTTTATGAATTATATGACCGACTGTTTTGTTGAGTTTAATTTGTAAGCTCGACAAATGGAAAAATGTTTTCATTGTTTTCTCGCAGCAATAAAAACTCTTTTTGAAAATAATGTCAAATTTATGAACACGTTTTTTTATGGAATAAAGGTTACGGCTCATATTTTACGTTGTATGTGGTTTCATGTATGAATCTAATTCAGATTTATTTTATTTCTTCATAAATGTTAAATCCGTTAGTGATAAAGAATCTTGATATAAATTTATGCGGTAATTAATTATATATCTATATTATTGTCATTATATAAAATATTACATAAAAATCCTTCTTACTTTAATGATTTGTTTAATACTTATTTGTTTTATACTTATTTCTTTAATACTGATCCTCCACAAGTCAACCCCAAAACAAATAGTTTTTCCAACAAAACCACTTCAAAGCTGCAAATCGTTGCAATCGTAAAAAAGAAAATCACGCCGTTGCAAAAAATCCGCTATAAACAGGCCGCTCATCGAAATCCAAATAATTCACTTGGCAGTCAAATGAACCCTCGATCCTCGAAAGCCCTCGAAGCTTCCCCCTCGGCTGCCTCGATAAAACGCACTAATTAATTCCCCCCCTCCCCCCTCCCTTCCGGCGAGCGCAATTCGGCGGGCCAAACTCGCGAAATAACGCCGAGGCGTTCCTCTGCGGAATTCCGCGTTTTAACGACGTCGACGAGGCGCCGGAGTGCAAACCGCCGCGAGAGCCGTGGAATTCGGGCAATTAGCGTTGACAAACTCGCCCCGGAGAAATTCGGGGCGAGGGCGGAGAGTGAGTTTGTGTTTTCGGGAATTGTGAGCGAGCGCTGCTGCCTCTGTTGGCTGTTTATGTTATCTAATTCGAGAGTCTGCCCGAGAGTTGGACTACGGGGGAATATCGATTCTGGATCGGCGTTTCGTTTTTACTTGACTCTTGGAGTTTGGTTTTTTGTATTTGAAACGGTATTGTTTTTACAATTTGGCTACACTAATTTTTTATCTTAGCGAATTTTCTTGGTTTTTTAATATTCTTGAAATATTTAAATGTGTTAAGTTGTTATTTAAATTTTAAAAATAGATTTAGATTTGAATGTTAAAAGATAAAGAGTAACCGTATATTAGCCCAACACATCACAGTGAAAATAATCCCAGTTTAGTCAGACTGTGATCATACATAAAATTCGCATTTGATGGATAATGTTTTCCGAAAATGTAATGATTCAATGATAAATTTTCTTCTACCAAAACATTTTTTAAAATAAATTATATTCTGAATTGAAACATTAATCAAACAAAATATTTTCTACAAAAATGTAGGTAAACAAGTAAAACTATTAATCTTACACTCCTAAAAACCAAGTTCCGATTTCACAGATTTAAGAATGCAATCTTGCATCATTTCGAAGGTTAACATCTCAATAACCAAGCATGATTCATATAATTCATATAAGAAGAAGCCTGACAAAGTCGATCAATTGTAGTATATATATAAGTTAGTATATATATAAGTCTGTACAACAAGTATCTCTCCTTTTTTGACGCAGCGAAGCGGCAGCTGCAGCAGCCAACGTCTAAAGTTATATCGGTAAACTTTTAATTAGCGATGGCCAAAGTCAATTCCAAGTTTACAGCTGGGATCCCTTATCGCGATGGAGAAGGAAAGAAGTTGCTCGAGATGTGCAGGTATTGTGTCGAATAACGTACAGTTGACATTTAAACCCGAACCTTCAATATGTGGAATGTTTCGTGATATATAAATAAATAACAATACTTAAGCCCATACTTTCCCTACATGGAGTATTCCACGTACATTAAAAAAATAAATATTTTGTCGGAAAATTTGTGGTGATCCTCTGCTTCGTTCTCCAGCTTTCGTAAACAACTTCCATTGTCTTCCTCGACGTTGAAGATGGCGGGATGCTGATAAGGTTATCCGGTCGAGAACACTGACGGACAGTGACGTCGCCAAACGACATCGTTGTTGACACGGATAACGTGGGCCTGGTTTCGACGTCATCCACCTTAATCCACGGCAGTCGCGCTAATACACGAATTTTGACGAAGGTTTTCCCACCTGTTGCCATCTTTGGACATTGCTTAGGTTTTTTTAAGAAGCTACATTAGTGGTTGCACTTCGCGTCATTATATCCCCTGATTCTAAAGATCATCTTTTAAAGAAGATAGGAACAGATATTTCTATATACAGTATACTTTAATGAAATAAATTCCTGGTTTTTTAATCTAAAATATTTTAGAATATAATCATAATTTATTCCAAATTTGCGTTGATGTTAGGTGTAAATATTTTGATAATTTCTAAAAAAAAAGGCAGTAGTGGTGAACACTACGGCGAGCAAGATAACCTCGCGTTAATTTAAAGTCCACGAAGAAGCTTTTAGAAATCTGGCAGCAGCTATTAGTTTAAAAGTTTTATGGTTTCCGGAACTCTCATAGCTTCCCGTACGAGCGATTGAATTTCCTTCCAGCTGAACGAAGGGAGAGAAGTAGCAATTTAACTTTCACATCTGGTCAACTACTTTTCCCAGAATCTAACGTACCGAAGGAAAACGGGCGAGGATGTAAGCTGCAGACTCGCCGGACTGCTATATCAATTCGATCGCGTGCCACCTATCTTTCGTCCTAAGTTAATTGTCCCGGCTTTCAGGTTGTTCGTGTCTTCGTCTACTTTTACTTTAATGTACCTGTGCCTTTGCCAATGCTTTATTGATCCAACGCCGCCTTAATGTTCCACATATTATATTCATCCGTCAGCGTTCTATATAAAATGACTGCTTATGAAATCAAAATAATACTTAATTAGATAGTTTACCAAGTTATATAATTTACCAAATATTAACGAATTAGCTAAATTGTTGAATATTGAATTAACTTGTCTCGTAAACTAATCGCGCACTTCACATTTGAATCATAACGAGATTGAGAAACCTTTTCTGAAATTATAATTACTTTCAGTGACATTCTATAAACTTGTCTAATAATTCAACAAAAAATCTAAACCAACACGATGAAAAGTTCGCGAAATAATCGACGACGACAACGTCGAATTTCACAAAACCCACAATCGCTTCACCTCCCAAAGTTTCAGATGCCTGAGCAGCCTCGAAAACGAGCGAATTCCCGAAGAGCGAGCTGCTGAAAATTAGAAAGCGATTACCATCGGAACTATTTAACGTCAAGCGGGGCCCGCGACAATGGCGCCGGCGCATCCGCCCCCGCGCCTCCACGCCGGCAGTAAAGACGAGAGAGAGAGAGAGAGCGCGCGGCAGAGTCAAAGTGCGCAAGTTTGCCGGGGCCGCGGATCCGTCTGCCTCCGGGCGATTGTATTGCCGGAGTCGTTTAGAGGAGAGGAGAATCTTTGTGGCGCGACTGGCGCCGCCTGACAGCCGCGCGCCGCGCGGATGCAAGTGTGCCGCTCGGTTATAAGCGGTTGCGGGGCGTTCGCCCCGACGGAGGCTTTGTCGCGAAGCCGGGGGATCGTCTTGCGTATTGACTTTTCGGCCACTTGGGGATATCGCTAATTAAACATTCGAAGGACGACGGGGCGTGATTGGCGAGGATTGAGAGGTTAATTCGCTGTGGATTCACTGGCTGTTAAGTTGGATTTGCGGCTACTTGGCCGTAAATTAACTAACTGTTAATCTTTGCTTTTATCGTGACGTTCAAATTATATTCTTTACAGGGAAGTCGATCGTTGTCAACTGCAATCGAATATTATTTCCCAATTTTGTATTTTTTGATGCTCATAACGATTTCTAAAATACATACAATAAATGTTAATTGAGTGCCACTTTTAATGCATGAGCATTTGCGACTAAACCGCTGCAAATTATGAATTTAAAGACCGGTTAGAATTCTTACTCTTTTCTCCGTAAAACGAACTGAAATCGAAAGCAATGGAATATCAGCGATAAGCCTTAGGAAAGAATAGCCGATGAAATCAGTTTTCGTTTGCCTTTTAAGCGACAGTTTTTCCAGAGCCGAACCGACGGCAGCGCCAAATTTTGCGCCGATTGCCAGCGGAATAACCCATATTGAAGCTACTATATCGGGGCTCTTACGTAACTTTTGCGCTTTTCGCCTTCTTCGCCAGCTTTGCTTCACAGTCCCTCTCTCTTGCGTAAACACGACGCTGAAATTTCATGAATTTCATGAATTTCTTGGCACCGCTCCGCTCATTCTCTTCCTCTCTCTCTCACTCTCTCGCCTCCTCTTCTTCTTCTCTCGCGGGCTTAGCTTTGAGTGCTGTCGCGCGGCCCGGAGTTTCGCTGCGAACTTAATGGAAGTATGCCAGAGAGAGAGAGAGAGAGAGAGAGAGCTGCGAGCGCGGGACAAATGTGTAATTGTGACATTGTTATTCGACTTGGAGGACTGCTGGCGGACGGAGGAGGTTTTGTTTTAACGATCCAGAGAGTTCGAGTGATTCAATTTTGCAAGCTCGATAAGAACTTTTATTGGGGGTCATGAACGGAAGCGCTTGTCACCTGTTCGCCGATCGCCCTGTTGAGCGGTGATTAATTATTGTCCGTCTTTGCGAGACTCTTGCAGTTTTAAGTGATTATTTCGCTCGATATTACCTTTTTTCAATTCAGTTTAAAAGAGAATGAACGGTAACGATTAGTTTATTTTGCGTTAATAATTTCGCTCTTGTAATGGCTAATGCTATAATTATACTTCATTGATTTAATACTACAGTTACAAATAATAGTTACACATAATTTCGGACAGCTTATTGCTATTTCAATATCGGTCAAAAATTATTTTATACAAGTGATGTTTATCACGATGACAAAAAAATTTAATTATGTAGTTGCGTATAATATTTACAATATAATAATATGAGTATGATTTAAACTCTACATGGATTTTTAGAAAGCCCGGCGCAAAACACTATTAAAACGCTGATTCATAAACTCAATTTGACTTTTGGGTTACGCGAGGTTAGTAAGGTATAAAAATGCATAATAACTGGAAAAGTAATCTAAACCTCGGTGATTGAATTCGAAACCAGGTATGATAAGGCCTTTAAACGATTATAAAATTCTGCATTCCATCAGGAAACAAATTTGAATTTCATCTCCGGGGCCATTTTTACGTAAAATAGTTTAAATTAAATTCTAAAAAAGTGAACATTTTAATTACATTTTGCGCCGAGAAAATTGCATGCACGTGAATATTTCATGAAACGCATTATCCATTCAAATATAAAATTAAAAAGAATATCGCGCCGCGAAAAGCCCTTTTCATAAATCCCTTTCAAGTCCTCGGAGCCTCCTTATTTAGTCGTTTAACATCAGATGATAACTAATCAGACAATTAAAGCAATTCATCCTTAAAAAAGAGGGGGAAAGAGACAAAAGGGAAACTCGAGAATTTTTTCACATAATAGAGCCACTTGATAAAGAATTCCAAGATAAAAAGCGGAAATTCTCATTAGCCGGAAACCCACTTCCCACGCGGTCGTAAGTTTTCATAACGGCGCGTAAAAAAAAGGAGCGCGGGGTAGTGGGGGGAGGGAAGAAGGGCTAATCAAAAAGGATCAGTCGGGATTAAGAATATTGAATGACGCCGCCGAGCGAGTTATACGTATATATATATATATATTCAGGGCGAATCTCACCGGCTGTAATCCGTCGTTCTCCCGGCCTGGAATCGAGGTCACATCCTATTCGATCGAGCCTCCATTTTCGCAGAGCTCTCGCGACGATGTCACAAAAAGGAATTAAACGCCAAAGAGGCAGAACCGAGTCCGTCAAGTTCAAAGCGCCGTAATGAAATGAACCGTTTCGTTCTTTTTTTTTCACTCTCTCGCCCCCTCTCTCCCTCTCTCTCTCTCTTCAAGTTCGAAAGAAGCGTCGTTTGTCAGCGACGATTTATCGACGCGGAGGTGAACGGCTCTGTGTGTGTGTGAGTGAGAGTACTGTGATTCCGAGCGAATTTCTTTCGCGCTTGTTTTAATTGAGATCTCTCCTCGTCTGGCTGCTGCTTTGATCTCATTGAAAATTCACTTTCGCAAAATTTCTAGGTCACAGTTTCAGAATTTCTTGAAAGATGCTGTGCAGTTTAAATGTTTATCTTGACTTTCGTTTATTTTAATAATGATTGCGCAATTTTCCTCGGTAATATTTTAAGCCGTAGTTTAAACCGAAAATGAGCTTAAAAATTATATATACCCGTAAAATAAATTCTCGTTAGGATTTTAATTATTCTATGGAAAAAAAGTTTTCCTTCTTTAATTTAAAATTTAAATTAAATCGTTGCACAAAAAGAAACAGTTTTCGAACTAAATTCGGTCGTTTACTCAAAAGAACGATCGAAAAAAACTACTAATTAAAACGTAAAACATGATTCGATTTTAAAATTACAAGTTTTCATCGTTCAAATGGTAAAATTACAAATCGATACTTTGATATCACTGTTCTAGTTAACACTTCACCAAGTCCACTCAGGAGCATGTTTTTTTTTTATTTTCCGCTCGAATTTTCCGGATGTTACTTGAATGCACAAAGAAACACTCTTTCGAGCATTTGTTTACATTTTAATTGCCAAATACAGAGAACGTACCTGAAAAGAGTCGAGTACCAAAATTTGAGCAATTAAAAGAAACGGAGCGAAAAAAAATGTCAAAACGATGTGTGTATTTCGTTACGGCGGCGGAAAAACTGGAAAACTAACGGAGAGAGAGAGAGAGTTTGCATGCACCGAAGTTGTTAGTTATTTTGTTTCATAAATAATTAATAACCAAATTATGAACCATAAATTTATCAAGCGTAAACAGCCGCGTAATAAATAGTAATTAGCCGATACGCAATGAGGCTTGAACTGTGGCTTGTTTTGATTTATAATTAGGGTGGTTAAAATTTATGCCTTTTGTCACGCTAAATTTTAATTTAAAAAGGGATTATAAAAAAATTAGAATAAAAGTAAATAAAAGAATAAAAAGTGTGAGACCACATACCTTTTTAAAACTTCTGAAATTAAGAATTTATTTGTGAAGAATAGAGAACAAATGGAAATTATTCACACATTTAAAGAAATTTAACAATATTATTATAAAATTTTTTTAATGAAACTGAAATTTTTTAAATGACAAAATGTCGCAGAAGCGATTTGAAATTGAGAGCAATCTGCGTATTCACTGTACAAATACTGCAAAAACCCAAAACTTGAGCTCTTCCTTTGTCGCCCAATTAAATACGAAAGCATAATTCGTGCAGCGACAACGAAAAATTTCAATCAACCCTAAAAGCAGGATTTCGCAGCCGGCCCACAAAAAGGTACGCCGGAGGAAAGGCGAACGGCTCCCTCTCTCTCTCTTTTTCTTCCGAGTCGCTCGGCAAACAGAAAAGTTTCAATTTCACGGCTGTTTTTGCGCCGGGCCGCGTAAAAAGGGCTTCTCGCGCATTATTCGATCGCTCGAAAGCGAGAGAGAGAAAAGGCCAACCCAGTTTCGAGCGCGATTTATAGCGATCTGCGCTTTGGAGCCTACGTTGATTTGCGAGCGGATTAAGCGTTTTCTTTTTAAAAGGCTAGTTGCGTAAGTTGCAGACAATGCCGGGGCTTGCGTCTGACAGGTTCTTATGGGAAACGCGGAGAGACACTTTCTGAGAGATATTTCATATTTACGTGCGTTGAACTTGCAGTTAGTTTTTGTTTTTTTTTTTAATTTTTTCGACAGCTTTTTTGTTTAATTTAATGGTGAAAAAATGTAGGGCTGTTATACATGTTTGGACGGGAACGTGAAATATGTAATGTAGGGTCGAACAATGACTCGTACTTTTTAGACACAATAGCCAGTTGAGTGAAATGTTCAAGGGAAGGTAAATAAAAGACCACATTCATTGTACTGTACATTTTGTCCGTAAAATTATGAAAATATAAAATTTTTTAGGAATATTTTAAACTTCAACTACTACCTTTAATATTATAAAATGTTAATTTTAGTTCCGAGAAATTATAATATATATTATTACAACTCGTCAGAACAGTCTTCTCATACGTATAGATAAAAAAAAATTGAAAAAGGTAACTGCTGAACTTTAAAAGCTTGACCTAAGACTCATAATCTCCGACCTTGAGACTCGCTTTTTAAGCTCTTAGAAAAAGGATAAATTTATGCGCTTGAAAGGGTTAAAAAGCGGGTATTCACGGTCAAAGCTTTTTCCGCCTGATTAAATTTATAAGAAAAAAAAAAAAAAATGAACGCGAAATCGAATCAGCGAGCGAATCCTTCAGGCCGGCCCCACTCTTAATTCAATTGCCAAGTTCGGCGAAACGTCGGAAAAAGAAGGGCAAACAGAGAGAGAGGAGGGACTCGAGAACAATACGCGGCGCCGCGCGAAATGGGAAAAAGCACCGTAAAGCGGCGTTCCCGGTATTGATGAAGAGACCAGATGTTGGTTTTATGTCCTGGGCCGAGTGCAGTCCGTGTTTTCGGTGCTTGGAGAGCTTCGAGGTATTAAATGTCGCGGGATTTGTTGTACGGCTGAGAGCGGAGAGCACTTTTTTACGCGGAATTGAACGTGTTTTGAGCGTATACTTTCGGCTTTTTAGTGAGTTTTCAGTTACTGGTTATTTTTATAATTTAAAATATATGACTCTAGCTTAATACTAGTATATCGGTTTTAATATTTTTTAATTTTATGAGCCTTCTGAACAAAACTTTGATAATATTCAGACCAATATGGTTTTTTTCAAACATTATAATAATGTTAAAATGATAATTTTATTATTATTATATACGATTATATTATCCATCAACTTATAGTTACGTGCAATTTATTCATTAAAACAACAGAAATTGGCCAAATTAACTTATATTTAAGTAATTGATCCCATTTTTGACATTTGAATTTAAATTTCCCTTGACTCCATTTTGCATGTCTAATACCAGAAAATTTCCATTTTATTGCATTAAAATGTAGCTCTCAAAATTTATTATTGGTCTTTCATTTAAATTTAATTTATTTAAAAATTGAAAAATTCATTATTCAAATACGAAATGTTCCTGCTGGTTTATTTGCATATTATGCTGCATAACTACAGTTCAATGTTTAAGATTCCTTTTAGAATTTTAAAATAATGAAATTGAAAATATTTAATTACGCGAACAACGCAGAAGTTTATAAACGCGAAAATTTAGAATAAAAATCCGAAAATATATTTATTAAAATCACTGAAAAATAATAATCTCCCAAAACCCCGCTGCGACACCATCCAGTCCCCAAAAATTCCATCCATCTTCTTTTGCATCCGCGGCGTCTCCAACTAAACAAACTGTACCGGGCATTTTTCGCAAAAATAAACATCTCGATTCCTCGATTCCGCGATGTATAACCTCGCGCGTGTATATATCGGGCGCCGCGGGAAAACGGGGATAAAGTAGGTCGTTCGCGGGTCACTGAGCTGTCAGCAAACAAAACCACTCGTTCGGCCCGTGAATTAATTATAAATTTCGCCCCCCCCCCCCCCCCCCCCCCCCCCCCC
>UCOM01004425.1:0-12476 GCA_900474385.1 Ormyrus pomaceus | reverse complement strand
GAGAGGAGCAGAATCCTTTTCTTACAAATAGAAATTCCGCTAACGTAAATATTGAGAGGATTTTTCTCGTAAGGAGAGGAACCTTTTCTTCAGTGTGTATAGTATTATTTTTACTGTTTCGTTTAAATATATTTTCACTTTCTTTAATTTTAAAATTTTTATTTATAACATTATCTATCATTATGAATCTCTTTTAAATTATAAAATGAATTAATTTAAATGGATGTGATCTTAAAGTAATTTAACAGCATCACTGGATGAATTTAAATTTTATTATAAACTGTCTAGTAGCTATAATTAATTATATTATTTTATTTCAAATTTTATTTGTTACATTTTAATTTCAACTGCTGTCATTTTTCTTCATTTTAAAGAAATTCTTAGAGTTTCATTTGATTGCTACTTTTTCAAAACGGTTTTAACATGACGTTTTTTTATAAGAAGCGCGGTTTCTCGTTTTCGTACGTACTTTGGCAACACTGCTTTCGTGCAGATACAGTCCTAACAACACTTGGAAGCTGTGACTGCAAGTACCACTTAGTTACTCAGACAGATCGGTTTGAGCAGGGCGAGCCCTAAAAATGTTATCAGTGCAGGACGCAATAAAATAACCGGAGGAGGAATTATAGTGAAAGCTTCTAGAAAATTGCTTAGTCAAGCTGGTAAGTTAGTAATTTTTCAGTGATTAATAATACTTTGAATTGCAACGATGACGCGCTTCCATGTATATATTAAAAACCATCCGATTTATAAAAATACGTTGCTTTTAAAATCTTATCAGACTATTCAGTGAGTGGCTGACAAATATAGCGTAAAACGACTTTTAGCCTACCGCTTAGTTTTCAATTGCTACAGTTGTATGTGCGTATGAGTGATGATGTCATACTATGAATGCAAGTGCTGCGTTGCATCAGTATTACACTTAGCTTTTGACTGAAGAATACACGTAGATAAGTTATCATAAGATCTGAGCGATTCAGCGACGGTGCTTTGAGATTCACTAAAATAATAATTGAACCGGTCACCAGAAGGCGCTCGATCGCTTTCTTAGATTCCGGCGGGAGTCTCACGCAGAAATGGAATTAGGATTTTTCACCAAAGGAATATTATAAGGGTTTTCCCTTTTTTTGTATCTGCATCTTTACCTTAAATAAATGCATTATAGCATCACACTGAAATAATATTTAATACTAACTACACCTAAATTTGACAATTCTATTAGTAAAAAAGTTTTTAGCGAGTGTTAAAAAAATTGTTTTTAGTTAATTTCTAGTATTGTTTTTCTTGATTTGAGTAGTAACGTAGGGAACGCATTATTTGAACAATGATTTTAGCACAAATGAAATATTATACTCTAAAAATACTTCCAGGGACTTTTAACAGAAGAGGTAAAACGTGAAAAAATCCTTTTGAAAAATTCATAAAAATAAAAAATTTTTTATATTCAAAATTTATTTTTAAAATAAAATAAATACGATGACACGAAAAAATAACTAAAATCGTCTAAATCGATAAAAAAAATTAACTCTAATCTATGAATTAAAAATACTAAAAAGTCAACTCGATACTGTGCGATACAATGCAGGCATACTTTGAAAAAGCCTGCGCTATTGCAGGTTATAATGTTAACATTACAGTCAGAGCTCGTAAAGCGAATAATTGAGTGTTTCTGCAAATAGCACAAAACAGCTGCATATAAAAGGGTCAAGAACCCCGAGAGATCGGTCAGATAAAAAAGCCAGCCAATAGAAATCCCGGGAAAAAAAGGACGCAGCAGCCGCATAGGGTGGTGGTCTCGAGATACGAATACCTTTGCACTCGACGAGAACTCGAGAAAAAAGGAAGGAAACGAAAAAGAGACAGAGCAGAGTGGGAGAGAGAATCCTTGCACCGTAGTCAAGGCGCTATCCAGAGTTCATTATTCTCGGTTCCCTGAATCGGCTCGACTAAAATCCTGTCTATACTATATATGCCATGCCGTGCATTTAGATTTGCCGATAATGCGAGAAAAAGTACCTTTGCTTTTATCTTCTGCATATTATGCTTTGAATAAAATGTACCTCTGCTCTCGCGGATTTAACGCAATTACGGTTAAATAACTAGAGAAAATCTACAATTTCGGTTCTTTCGTACCTTTAATGTTATATAATTTTCAAAGCGCGGTAAATTGAAAATGTTTTAAATGAAAAATGTAGGATTGCGGATAGAACTGTTTTGTATTAATATATCATATATTTTTAGGTAAGTTGGAAATTAAAAAGAAACTCATTCTTGCAGAGTCTAATAAGGAACTTTTGTATATGTGATCAAATTTGCAACAAATTTCTCTAAAAAAATGCTCGTTCGCGTGAATGGAAATATTCGAATCAATAACATAAAACAGTAATTCTCCTTTCTCTTTCGCGACACAGCTCTTGCACCCGCATTCGTGCAAAAAATCTCTTTCATCGGCCCGGCAAGTTGCCGTCCTTATAGATCTTAATAAAAATAATTTCATTACCTCGACTACAGGTTATTCTTAGTGAACTCCTTTAATTAATTTTATTCTTTCTATTTGTGGCTGCGATTTCCTGTTCATACTTTGTAAGTGAAAATTATTTTTTTTAATATTCATGAGATATTTTACTTAAATTGTATGCAAAAACTGTGTACGTATTTAATGTATTTTCAACGAAATAATAATATGCTGTGCATTAAATTATTTAAAAAAATTTTTTTTTAATAAATAAGGAATTAATAAAACTTTCAATGACTTTTGTTAACATTGTATTGTAAAAGTAACTGAAGTTGATATGTCAATGAAATTTAAAGCCTCGAGTTAAAAACTTTTGGGAAACACTTCCAGGAGTCATTGAATGGATGTGAGAATGCAGGTATGAAACGAGTCCTTCGTGGAGTTCATTGAATCTTCTGGAAGGATTAGAAGGGATAGAATCTTCTCGAAAGATCTGTAGTTAAATTTTCGTTTTTTGATACAATTAATTGAACAATTGCAAATTTCTGCAATTAATCCGTTTAATTATTAAACACTATCTAATTTTTCACTGTAAAAAGTAAACACGGTAAAAAGGATATTGAATTAAATTTTGCAAGAAGCGATTGACGATCGGCAAGGTCCCAATTTCAGTAGCAAGAGCAATAAATTGTTCGGCGGCATCGTAAAACTTTAAGAACTGATTCGAAAAAATGGGAAGAAGTGACGAGAGCATCATCCACACGTCGCGAAGTCGGCAGAACGATAGGTGGACCGAAAAGCTACGTCGGTGCACTCTCAAGGTTCCCTTTAGAAAGTGACTTTTCGAAGGTCGGAGCCCTGAGACTTTAGCTACCTGACTCTCTCCCGGGGTTGGTACCCCGACGACGAGAGTCCGTTGAGCTTCCCAGTCTCGAACGGGTCAGGAGTGAGAAGGGATTTTAAGTTCAACGCTCGCACGCACACAAGCAGGACCCGCCGGCGTGTGTCGCTTACGCCTAAGGAGCGACGAACAAAATCCAGTCGAACGCTGGAATACGCCACTTTCGGCACGAACGAAGGGATCGTTACGACTCGGTTGTTAGTGTAATGATACACCTCTTAGATTTCAACAGTTCGGGGTTCTTGAACTTTTTTCCCTAACTTTTTGCTCGATTTTTTTATTCATAATTTTAAGTGCTTTCTTTTAATAAGGGATACTTATAATTTTAAATTAGATTTTTTAAATAGATGATACGATGTAGTTATAATAGACCATGTATTAAAAACGGTTAAAATGCAATTATTTGTTAGGGGGATTTACACTTAAAATTAATCCACCTTGAGTCACTGGCAATAGTAAAATTAAGTTATTAACAATTTTTTTACATTATCCGGGTCAATTTGATCCAGAGATCCCGACTTTTGGCTTTACCGCACAAACTACAAGTTGAGTCATTGAATGGATTTTTAAAAATCGGTTTAAACTGCTTGTTTTTTACATTTCTAAAACTGAACAACCTGATGCAAAATTAATAAATTAAAAAGAATCTTTTTGATTATATGCCATTTTTCAAGATAATCTATTCAAGCGATTCGATCTGCAGGTTACGGAAAATAAGCGTGTAGACGTCGTAAGAGTGAATGATCGAAAATTGAAGAAATAAATACCTGGGGAAGAAACAATGTTATTTTTTAATAGATCCCAGGAAGTTGAAAAAGACTGCGATGTGCAGGAGGTCTCACACTGAAGGGGATAGTGCAGAAGACTTTGAATGCATTAGTAATAAAATAATAGTAAACACGCATAGCAACGGCTTGATCATATTATGATGTTATTTCATCAGTAACTTCAAATTTCAGCGTAACGGCACACATCCAGGATTTCACCATTCCAGTAAACGGCAGAAACTGTTCGTGCATTGTAGTGAAGTACACCCTCCACCAAAACTGATAAACTGATATACATTGTCAAAAAAATATCTAAAAATAATTGAAAAGTTAACTCGCCAAAATGATAACTGAAGAGTATCTGTGACAGAAAAGATAGTATTCTTTCACTTTGACTTTGTATCAAAATTTTTTTTATTTTTTATGTCCCAGAACGCTAGTTTCACATTGGAACTCTGAAAAACTGCAATTCTTGACAATACCAGCTGCATAAAAAATACTTTCCTCTCAAATCAAATTGACGAAATAACCAAACACCAGTATTACCTCTCGTACTTATATCGCACTACAATCGGTCGATGCACTAATCAAACATATGTGTAGAAAACTAGACTTCTTCTTCTTCTTCTAGATTATTTAGCGTTATCTTGTTGCTATGCAAACTTGTGCACGTGTAATATACGTACAGTGAGTAACAAAGTGTACAAGTGTAGTTTCTCTATAGACATAGTATAACCGGGGAGCCTACAATTTATGATATGATGATAACAAAAAAATTTTAATTTAAAATTTTCTTTATATTTTTTTTTTTTATACTTTCGCTTGAACATTTATTTTTAGATGGGAAATAACATATGAATTCAAATTATCACATACACAGTTTGGGATATTTTCAAAATTTGCAGGTACGAACCTTAATAAAATAAAAATATGCTCCTTTTTGTAAGACTGCAAAAGACTACAAAAATACTATAAAAAACGTATAAAATAAGAAAATTATATATTATAAACTTATTTAACAAAACGCTGTATACTGTATAAATCTATGCGAATTCAGAAATTTTTAATTTTCTCATTGACTTTAAATTTATACAAAATTAAATGCAGAAATAAAGAGAACCTATTTATACGATTTAAATAAAACTTTAATACAATTCATCGAATAAAATTTTATTTCTTCGCGTTGCCGATTATTCACGTTCAATGATTAATATTTTTAATAAAACTCAGAAAAACGTTCAAAAGAGTTTCTCAAAAAGCACTTTTTCCAAAACCGAGATGAGCCTTATAAATCAGGGTCCGATCACGCGTGTAAAGGAACACGCTCGAAAGAAACGGCGACGGATTTCAGCCGAAAGGAACGGGCGTGCGAAACAGATGCCGAAGAGGGAATATAAAAAAAAAAGAAAGAAAAAAAATAATCGGAAAGCAGAAAGCGAAAGGAGAATCGCCGGCGCCGAACAAGAGACACGCGAGAAAAGATAGGAATCTCGACGGCAAAATGCAGATTTAACGCCGAGAATGACCTTTATGCGGGCATTGCACATCCAGTCGGAGAGAGAGAGAGAGAGAGAGAGAAAGAGAGAGACAGAAAAAGGAGGAGAACGCTTTAGGCGCGCAGCTACCAAAGAGTTGCCAATGCTGAGCCGATGGACGCGTTTGTCATTCCAACTAATGGAGATCATTTACTTTCCAACCCCAACTTTCATTTTTTCAAAAGCGAACGTTCTTTTAAGATTTTCAAATAGTGAAGCATTACTCCCTTTTATTGGCGAAGGCATTTATTTATATTACGTGACGTTGCAAGCAGTAATTCTTTAGCTTTTATGCAAAATAAAAGTTTTTGCAATATTTATAATTTGGAAGTAACATTAAAAAAATAACAATTCCACCGAACAATATGATGTACTAATCACTTTCAGCTGTTACCACTCCTTTTATGCTTAAAAATATAAAATATAACTAATTAGGGTTTAAATAGCCCCATAACGTATAGTATGTACAATGTAGTTCTCTCGAAAGCAGCAAATACGGGATAACTATCGGATATTAAGCACTTAAAAATATTATTAGACGGAAGAAAAGGTACTTTACAATCGTAAATTGCGTAACCGTATTTTTCCGCTGCGCGTTTGAGGAAAAGAGCACCATTCATTTTTCAAGCTGAGAAAATTCCGTAGTGCGCGAAGTGCGCAAATGCTGAAGGTAAGGTCAGGTCTTTGCCTTGCGTGGAATTATGAGCAGGAAACTTTGTGAAAATTATCTGAAGATATCCGATCGGTCAGGCCGTTTTCCCGACGGGGATTTTTTTTTTTTTTTTTGTTTGGCCCATTAATCAATGTGAATAATGAATAAATTTGCATACGCGGAAAATAGATTCAGCGCGCGTCTAACCTGCAGGCACTTGCTGCCGCGCCCCCTGCGTCGGGAGCGTCGATTCATCCGTTTTGGGCACAGGATTGCCAGACGGCAATCTTTTATCCTTTTATTCCCGCTAAAAATGTTGTCAGTTGCTCGGGAGTGGAAGAGATGGAAAATCGCCGTCTGGCAACTTTGTTTGGACGATTGAGAACCCCAAACTTGATGGTGGAGATGTTACTCCGGTAAGGGTATTTTCTAAATTATGCTAAATTATGGTGGTGCTACATTAGCTGACATAGTCGAATTGATTTGCTTATTTTTTGCGCACGTATATAAGAGCAATTTCACAAAAACTTTTCACTTCAATGGTCTCTAAAGCGGCCAAAAACTATTTTTCGTGAAATAGGTAAACTTAATTACATTGAATGAAGGTGTATTATAAATAATGGTTCAACAAACAACTCTACTAATATATAATAAATAATGAATAATTATAAATATATAATGAATAATGAATAATTATTAATATATAATAAATAAGCAATAATTATTAATATATAATAAATAACTTTAAATTTATTTTAAATTAGCTACAAAAACAAAATTTTTCTCTCTTTTATCAACGTCTATTTTAATCGCTTATCTTTCTAAGAATGTTTGCTTTTGACTACTATGTAGTTCCATTTTACTTCGAATGCATAGCTTTATGGGGGTCCAGTAAGATTCTGCATAGGATAGCCGAAATTATGCTAATGAACTGGAAACAACGTCGAGCTACGGAAAAAACACCGTCCTAAGCCGCAGGTATCAATCCTCTTTATCACTTAGCTACATCGACTAAGGTGAACTAGTTATGGTTGGCGCAACTTTTAAATGAGGATGCAGCAAGCAAATTTTCCGAAGCCTTCCATGGAAACACTTTGAGCTTCCGTTTGTTTATGTTTTTATGCAACTTCAGGAAAGTTTTAGGAAACATTCCACATGATATGTTATGAATCTTTTGCAAGACAGATAGCTTTCTGAGACTATTGTATAATTTAGAAAGTTGAGTAAAGTTTTAAATTTATTAAAACTAGAATATTGAATGGACATAGAATTAAATGTCTAGATTATTAAGAGGTTCAAAGGCAATAAATTATATATACTTTAATATAATAATTGCAAATATAATTATCAGTTTTATTTTATTATTTAAAATCTATCGAGTTACATCCGTATTTTTAAAAGAGGATTTTTATATTACATTTTAAATCTAAATTATTATTTTATTCATTATTTAAAAAATTACTAATATTATTAAAATATTTATCAAATCTATATTAATCATATAAAATGATCTACAGATAAAAATTATTTAACTTTTATTGATAATTAAAATATTATTCTCTGATGTAGAGATAGTTTAAAAGTTTTTAAACTTCTTTTTTGTAAGTAAAAGTTTTAAAGCTTTTATTTAATCTGTCATGGTGCAAGAAAAGCTTTGTGTTTTTACACGAAATCTTCTTTTCAAACTGCGCTAATCTTAATTTAAAATCTTCCAACGTTTAAATTTTGTGTTTCAGTCCCTTAATCAAAGTCCATACATTAAGCTTATCTAAAATCGAAATAATTCGATTCTCTCCAGTACGCAATACACAACACCAGTTGACTCAATGATGTCCAGACGAAAAGATCTCGTAGCGCACAAAGAAAAGTAGTTTCTTAATATTACCCTTGAAATACTCGTCAACGCTCTCTTTTATTACAAAACCTTTAAAAAGTCCGAAAAATTGTCTCATTTAAATTTGCCGCCTTACGAAATCGGAACTTTTGCTTTTTTAAACTCCGCCGAGAAGCGCTGAAGTCGGTTCGGCGTACAGGTAGAGTTTCGTCCCGTGGTCCGTCAAGACATTCGATCCTGCAGACGCCGCACCAAAGTTTTCTTATTTTAAAAAGTAGTAAATGTATTATCGCCGTGACAAAGGACTTGGATTAGCAAAATGTAAGTATACAGTTAATAGTTCTAAAACACTATAATTTTCTGCGTCGAACTTTTTCAGTCAGATGTATTAGTCAAATGACACTTTTGCTTCTGTAATTTAAGATGGTCAACGTGTTGAGTCGGAATGCGCCACGACGCAATAGACGGATGTGAGAATCCAATCGAATGCGAAATTTTATTAAAGTCTAAGAGCTTATATTGAAGTAAAATAATTAAAAATCTCTTTTTAATTAAAATTTTAGTTGCCAAAGTTTATAAACTTATAGATAAATATTACACGAATATAAAATTTCATTAGTACCTATAAGCTAAACTTGGTAATCGATATATTATTTGATTTAGTATAGTAATAATTTTGAAGGCAGTATTATACAGTTTACATCGCATTTTTTATACACTGCACTAAAACTTATTTTGCAGAAAAAATGAATCTTACAATGCCTCAAGAAGTATTCCTTTTGATGCAATAACTATTTAATGTTTAAAATTTAAAATAACAGAAAATTAAATTAAATTAAATTATATACACTAAATTATACACTGTCCTATTCTTCTCATTATAAATTTGTCTATTCTTTAAGGATGATAAATTTGATTGTAGGCAGTGATTTTTAATCATACGCCATCTACTATTTGTTTTTTAAACTTCAGAAGTCTTCCATCTTATATTATATAACAAGTAATCCTTCTGTCATAGAAAGATTGATCGAGAATATATTTATTTTACTTCCACGAACGAACTGGATAATATAATTTCTAAACATTTTATTATAATGATTATATATAATTTTTACTAATGTTAATTTTTGAATGCAATAATTTATCAATTCTTTATAAATAATTAACGAAAGTTAAAAACGAAATGTTTTAATTCTATAATCCTTTACATTAAAATGCACTGCGATATAATCAAATTGAATCTTCGAGTTTCACATTCATTCCTATCATAATTGTGCAAGTAGAGAGATAAGATAAATAAAATTTTAATTATAAAACAAATTATAAAACATCAATAAAATGAATATTAATATTAAAATAATATAGATTTATTAGAAGAAACACGAAACTTAGAATTTTCTAGTGCTACATTCATATAATTTTGGAGATCAATTTTTTCATAATACGCATATTCGATTTTTTATTTAAGTCCATCGACTTCATATACTTTGGTAAATCATTATACAGTATTGTGACGGCGATATAACTTGTACTTGTTACTAACGGTTCTTATAATGTTAGATATCTTTAAAGATTTGTTTCGTGTTGTTTAAATTAATAAATATTTCTTTAAATCTTTTATAGTAATATAGAGCAGAGATTCATAACATGAAAAGTTTTTTTAAATTCATTGGATTATCTGATATAAATTTATTTTTGTTTACTGTTATTAAAATTCTATGTTGTAATTTCTGTATCAGGCCATCATTGTGTTTATACGCACTTACCCCATGCAATTATTCCGCAGCTAATTATACCATGGAAAAAGCATACATCACTGTAATCTCAATATTGGCGTTTACACATATCTTGACACTTAAAATTCCCAAATGATTTTGAAAGGATTTAAAATACTAAATTTACTTCGCTATTATAAACCCGTTAAAAACTCATAACCTACACTATATCAAATCGACGAAGTCGATTCCTCGCACAGTAGAGTTTCGTACCATAGAACGTCAAGATGTTTGATCCTACATACGCTGCAGCAATTTTTTTTGTATTTTAAAAAATAGTAAGTTGGATCATCAAAATGTAAGTGTGTGTATCTGTAATAATGTAATAATAAACTACAAAAGCACTATTATTATTCTGTCGTTACTCAAAACAACTTAATTATCGAATAGTTGATAAGTAATTTTATTCATTACCGCAATTGAAAGGTATCTGATCGGTATCTGATTTAAAGTTTATTTTGGTAGGTTAAGGATTATTTAAAAGTTATAAATTGTACAGTTTATAAAATACTTAGTTTTCAAAGTTTGCGATGCGGCTTTGATTTTAGAATCGCTGTTGATATTTAAGTATTTTTAAAAAGCTTACTAAAATTTAGTAATATAATAAATCTCAAAAAAGTAAATTTGTTTTCTTAATTCACGAATTTAAAAACTGATATGTCTGTTGATGCTTCAGCTTTTCAGGATGGACGTGTTTTTGAGCTTGATAGCCGCGTGCATTTTAATTATCGCGTTTTACATATACCAGACGAAGAAAAATCTGCCTCCTGGTCCCTGGGGCATTCCTATCTTCGGAAGTCTTCTGAGTTTGAGCAGAAAAGATCCGCACAAAAGTCTCGCTGAAATCGCCTGGAAGTACGGTCCTGTCTGTGGTCTCCGAATGGGTTCGGTATACACTGTCCTGGTGACCGATCCTAAGCTTGTGAGACAGATATTCAATAAAGATGAGTTCAACGGAAGGGCACCGCTCTACTTGACCCACGGTATAATGAAAGGATACGGTAAGCACAATTTAAATGTACTCTGTAATTTTCGTGTAAGCCTTTTTCCTTCCTCCTAGAGGAAGCTTTGTGATAGTAATTTTTGGAGTTGTTCGAAAAACCTGTTATAATTGTATTTTAAGATGTCAGAAACAAAAATAAATGGTTTTTGAAAAATGAAAGATTATAGAGAAAATTAGTTTGTAAAGGTAAAGTCTGTTATATGTATAAATATTTTTGTAATTAATTAATTTGAGAGAACTATTTATTAATTACTTGAAGATTTCTCAATTTTAGTTTAAAAATTAATTTTACATAAAAAAGATACAATACTTACAATTTGCATAATGTTAATTAATGAATTTTTTGGGACAAAAGCTGATAGCTGATTGATTATAAAATGGTTATTGCACTACTGACTTTAGCGTTAAACCAGTCCAGTGCGATCTGTGAAAAAATGAAATATCTTTCAAAAAATTATACATCTTCATAAGGTTCATTTTTTTAAAAAATGAAATCAAAGCCTTACTGATTTCAATCGGTTTTTTCGAAAGAAAGAAGCCCTCTACATATCCCCACCTTCGCTGGTTGCGAATACCGAAACACTGCTCCTCTTTCTCTCTGTTACCGACCTGTAAAACGCAAAATCTGAACACAAAGGAAGGGCGGCCGATGTATGTAAGGATGTAACGGTTTCTCTAACGAAGTCTACGTCGAGGAACCGAGTAACCCACTAAACGAATATCTACCGGCCGGCCTTCTAGACGGCTTGCCTCTCCGAAAAAAGGTACCATAAAGAGAGAGGGGCGAAAACTAGGTTACCGAAAGCGCAAAATTTGGGAATCCGTTAGAGTCCTGTGCTATAGACGTTTGACGGCTAGATTTTGTAATTAAATTAACAGGCGAGGTTTCGGACGTTCACCTCCTCGTTGCATTTGAATATTTTCTGTTGAAAAAAGATTTCAATTTCATTATGAATTTTATGAATATATTACAATGAATTATAATAAAATTAATAAATTAATTATTTGCGGGGATTTAATTTTACTAATTTCAATAAATTAGCTGTATATTGCCTTCAATTTCTTACAAGCGGTTTTTGCATTCGAGAAAAGGATAACAAGAAATGTTCTTACGATGCTTCATTACTGAACTATTAAAATTGTGTGAATAAGTAGGTATTAAAGTAAGGTGCTTTAATTTTTTATAAACTGATAATTTGCAGACAATGTACTACTTTGAGATGAACATGCAACTGCGTGTTATTCATGCACAACCTGCGTATATAATTCAATAGTAAAATTATAATTTAAATACTTTCGGTAACCGTGGAATTATCTTTTTGTAAAGCATTTTACGTGTAAACCAGAATTCCAATTTAATATGATTTTGCTAATTACGGTTTATGCGATTTTTTATTATTTCTGATTGTATTTGAGATTTTCGTTTTTTATTAATTATTATAAAAATTATTTCAATCAAGTAACACTGACGTACGAAATATAAAAAATAATTTCTAAATGTTTATTACTAATAATATGTAATAAATATAATATATAATAAATATAATATAATAT
>UCOM01004424.1:0-12476 GCA_900474385.1 Ormyrus pomaceus | reverse complement strand
ATTAAAAACGAAAAAACACGTATTAGGCTGTTTTGGCGGTTCCTCAGGACTTAAGGGGCTGAAAATTTTTTTGTGGACTTCTTTCAACATGCCCTATCGAA
This sequence comes from Ormyrus pomaceus, assembly GCA_900474385.1. NCBI lineage: Eukaryota > Metazoa > Arthropoda > Insecta > Hymenoptera > Ormyridae > Ormyrus > Ormyrus pomaceus. Next base: position 12,375 of record UCOM01004424.1, on the reverse strand, counting down.
TGTGCAACGTGCCATACGAATTCCGAGCGGGGCAGATTTGGCCATCTTATCCCGCTAGAGCCTTTAAGTTTCACTTCTACCGGCCGTCCTGCTCCCGACAGTCATACTTTTATTTATGATAGTAGTTATCTTTTTGACTTTAGCAGTCCCAGTTTTAAGACAAAAGAAAGGCATTTAAGTAATTTTATATTTAACTTGGCTGTACCATCACATTTTATATATATTATTATATTTCTCATATTATGTAATAATGTTTGTGTTATTAATTAATAATAATATAATAATACTGATTAGTGTACATGAAAAACAATTTCGTAATCATCAAAACTATGTTTCCCTGGTTCAAATAAATGTAAATTTGTATTATTTCAAAATTGGAATTATTAGGAACTGCAATTTAAATACGTAGATTCTAAGAATTTCGAAATAACGGTAAGTCTGAAATAAAATTGATTTAAATGTAACTGTGGTAAAAACTACTTGTCTGCGTATCGAGAATATTCTCGATTCGTAATGGAAGTGTCATCGAAGCTTGAATTAGACGTTTTCCAACAGGGAGCTACCGTAAATGAAAAATCGGACTTTCCAAATTCTAGTTTGCCCTCGTAAACCATAGAGCACTTTAATTTTTTCTTTTTTTTTTTTCTGACCGATTAAAGGCTTGAAACACTTAATATTTGAGTAGGTATACAAACCGCAGTACGGCTTAGCGTAAGGATAAGACTGCGACTACTCAAGATACGAGCTGCGACATCGACGAGATTCTTGAAGTATTCATATTTTCTAATACAATAGAGTTCCTTTAACCTATTAACGAGCAAATTAACCAAAATTTTTCTATTTTTTGAGCCTATTAGATTCTATTGAAAAAACAATCGAATATTATCGTCAATTCCATATCCTAAAGTTTTTGAGGTCGCTCTTCCCGAATTCGTGGTCAAATTTACGAAAAAATCTGTTATAACATAAAATTTTTAATGGTCACTTTTTTTTTTTTTTTTTGAATCGTGAATCTTGTCTCGATAACGGTGTAAAATGAAGCTACAAAGTATTTCAATGTGGTCATTAATACTTTTTCTTAATGTTTATATGAAAAAAAAATTTCATGCGGATTTTATTAATTATTAAGGATATGGTAGCTATAATTGTGTGACGCCACGAGTGCAATGAATATATACTTGCTGCTCATTGCAATTGCATTTTTATAAAAATTACAGAAGAACAAAAGTTTATAATATAAGTCCCAAATTCAATTTTTGAGAGAAGGTATTCAAAAGAATCTCTATAAATTGGAACTTCGTGCTTGAAAATATGGATTTCCATATAAAAGTAGTTTTGGGGCCATTAAACCCCAAAAATCACATCAGGCCCAAACTATTGTTTCAAAGATTTTCGTCTTAAAAAAAACTTTTATTCTTCTGTAATTTTTATAAAAATGCACTTGGAATGAGCTGCAAGTATATATTCATTGTACTCATGGCGTTATATAATTATAGCTACCATATCCTTAATAATTAATATCCGCATGAAATTTTTTTCTCTTTTTTCATATAAACTTTAAGAAAAAGTATCAATGACCACATTGAAATACTTTGCAGCTTCATTTTACACCGTTATCAAGACGAGATTCACGATTTTAAAAAAATGACCATTAAAAATTACATTTTTTTCTAAAAAACATTAAAAATTTCATGTTATAACAGATTTTTTCGTAAATCTGACCATGGATTCAGAAAGAGCGACCCCAAAAACCTTAGGATATGGGCTTCACGATAATACGATTGCTTTTTTAATAGAATCCAACAGGCTCAAAAAATAGAACAATTTTGGTCAATTTGCCCGTTAATGGGTTAATGTCAACTATAACAGGCCTGAATTCTAATAATGGGAGTCTAATAATTCAAGCGATGTCGGAGCTTTCACATCTCGAAATTTTTTTCCGTATATAAACAAAACTATTCTGGCTCAAGTTTTAACAATAATACAAGCGGTACGCGAGTGCCCACATAGGAAACAAACTGATGTAAATAATAATTTTCAGGGAAAAAGTAATGTGAATATTAGGTGATTCAAACCATACAAAATATGAAAATTCGAATTTCCCTAAATTTGTAAATATTAACCGATTCTATTCTTTTATTAGATATAAAAGTTAACTGATTATCCTGATAGAAACTTAAGAGGCCTAACTAGATGTTAACTGGTTAACAAATACAGCAATAAAATTTAATTATAATATATCAGTATTTGTATACTAAGCTCTATGGATTTAGATAAGTACAATTAACCTTCTGACCGCCAGCAGTTTTTACAAAATAAAGAGTAACTTTGGGTACATATTTTCATATAAGTATCTCTCAATTATTCATAAGGCATCATAGAAGCGGACGATGGTAGGGAAAATTTTCTAATTGTTTAAAAATCGTAACAACGATTTCCTGGGGGTTTGCAGGGTGGCATCGAGAGATATTCTGCGGCGGTCAGCAGGTTAATACCCGTTACTATTACGAAAAAGTAAGGAAGCATGTAAATAAAAAGTTAATAGTTGCAAAGCGAAAGATAAAATCCAAATATTGTACTCAATGAGAAATTTTTATATTTAGTTTTAATTTAACAATAATGGTTTATTCCAAAACAGGACCTACTATGCGTTCATATGCGAGTTTTCACGAATACATTCATATAACTAGTTATCAATTAATTGGTTCAATAAAAACATATTGTTCTGAAAGGAAATTTCTATTATTTATTAAAAAACAAAATCTAGTTAACCGATGTCTTGGATAAATATTACTTAAGATTCGAACCAAAGTATAATCTAATATTAATGAAAATAAATAAATTAAAAAACAGAAGCGGTCAACGATTGGAATATAACATAAAATAATTCAGGTTTATATTAGAAAATTATTACTGATGAGAGAAGTAAAAAATAAAACTGATAAAAAAGTTTTTCTACGGTAAATGTTTTGCAATCACGACTTATTTTGTATGAAAATGTATATACATATTCATATTAATAAATGTGAAATATGTATAAGTGCTGATTAAAGTTAGTCAATTTATTATTAATATAATAAATTATATTGATTTTCAATATAAAGGGAAAAACAAATGAGAAAGAAGAACGATGGAATAAAAATTTACGTGTACCTCTGGAAAGAGCGAGCAGTGCGAATTATTATTTTACTTGACTTTTAAATATTTTTTTATTTGGCTTGCCTTCTATTTTTCTTACCTTAGAGTATATATGCGAGGCTTTTATTTTTGGAGATGTCGTTCTTAGAATCCATCTATAATCTGTTATACTCTCGCATTCGATCGCTCATTGATCAGGAGGCAACAGAGAATACGCATTTATCGACGAACCTGTCGCTTACTTTCTTTTGATTTTTCTTTTCGCTCTCTTTCTCTTTCCCTCCCTTTCTTTTTTTTCTTTCTTATATATTATATAATATGCTTTGTGAGATGCTCTACGGGACAAGAACAACAGAGGCATATTGTTTAAAAACTGATATTCAGAATGGATAGACGATGGCTCATTAAAAATACAAATTAAAGTATTTCAAATCAATTTAATGCCTTATTTGTCACATTAATTCATATTTGGATACATTATTAATCTATAAATAAATAATTATACTTTTCGAAAATCCTAAGTGAGAAGTTGTTGTTCTTATAAAAATGTATGGTTAAGTGTAACTAACATCGTAGATAAGTTTATGCAAATTTCTGTTTTATATTTTACATTAATAATCATAAAGACCTTGCCTTACATTTTTATAAGAGTTCTTGTTATGATTGTGCATTGGCATTAAAAGTAAGATACATAATATTTTTGTTAATGAAAAAGCAAAGTTTAAATGAAAAACTACAATATGAACTTTATTATTTTATGCGTAATCACTTTGAATGCCAAAGTTCTATGTAACTATAATATTGTAAGACTTAAGAAGCTATATCCATCATTATTTTAATATCGCTAAAACTAATTTACAGCAAGTGCTTATCCTTAAGTGAATTCTTACATGATTATACATTACACTTTTTCTTTAATGCTCAAAAAATTTAATTGTGTTTCTAAAATTCAAACAGAACAAAATTTTATTTTTAGAAAAAAAACGGTTAATGCTCTTCAATTTAATAAATAAAGAATTTTATTGACGTATGAATTTATGGATAGAAATATCTTAGAAATATCTTATGAATTAATCTTACGAACTAGATGAATAATCTTTATAGTAGTGGATCGACACAAGCATATGAATTCAGATTTGAATATTGTTTTGTAATTTTAATATTAAAGGAATATTTACGCTCAAATCCAAAAGAATGTTGGATTTGCGCGCTTACTCGTAAGGCCTGTAAAAAGATATTTTTAGTAAACTTATAATTAAAATATGTTATGGTACACAATTATTATCATGAAAATAATGAATATATACATACATGCATAAGCATATGGATGTATGTATATTATCAAAGTAAATATAAATATAAATATTAATATATATATATATATATGTATAAGTATAAGAAAGTCATGCACACCTCAATCTTTCTGCCCTCAACCACGGTGCCGTGTAGCCTCTCACGTGCCCGGTCCGCGTCAGCACTATTTGCGAATGTTACAAAACCGAATCCCTGCATGCAAGGACAGACAAAACAACATGCATTAAACTCAACTTACAGATTCTGCGCTCTGCATTCACTTGCACATCAACATTCTTTTTTAATTTTATTTGTTTTTTCTAACTCTATTGAATGTTTAATACTACACACAAAGACTTTATTATACTTAGAATGAAACATAATAAGCTATTTTTATAATATATTTATTGAACGAAATATTATCACGACATTATCTGTCATAAATATTAAAAATGACTTGAATTAAGTTTATGCTTCAGACTAACGAATTATATTTAGAAGAATTTTATAACTATTACTTAAGCATTATAGTAAAAAAGCAGATCATCAAACAATCCAGATTTCAAAGCATTAATGTGTTTTAGAGGTAATTTTATTTCTTACAGAAATTAAGATTTATATATTGCAGGGATAACTACCCTATGAAAAAGTCTATTTTCATATAAAAATAATACTCTAAAATAATTTTTAATATGCAAAACATACAGGTTCTTAAAGGACTCTTATCCCAATCCACGTATGACAAAAAAAATCTGAAAAAATAAAGTACAACTTGTCATAAAATAAGCGAAAATAGAAAATCATAGGTCCATTTAAAAATTTTGACTTTGCCACAACGTACAGGTTGAAGTAATGGATAGATTTCGATCAAGTTTGGCTTATATTATTGGAAATTTATGTAAACATGGGCTAAAGAGTTGTATGCTTTAAAATTATTTAATTAAGTATAATTTTTAAAATATAAAAACTCTTTAAATAATTGTTCTTGTGCAAGTTTATGCAAAATGAGTGATAAAAATTAGTTAGTCAATTAATTTTAAAGCGTGCAAACATTTCAGCCCATAAATGACAAATTTCCAACAATTTAAGTCAAACTATTTCCAAATCCATTAATGGGTTCACCCTGTAAGTTACGGCAAAACCAAAATTTTACATATTGCATCTCTGGTTAAAATATACCTGGGACCTTTTATTTTATCACAAATTATACAATATATTAAAGATTATGTATATATATATATATATATATATACACATAAAATATTTTCTATATATATCTATATATATTTTAATTTATTTTTCAGGTATTTTTTGTTATCAGAAGAAATTTGGGATAAACCCCCCTTAAATATAGTACATTTATTTAATTGTTTTTAGTTCTAACGTGTACACGTGAACCATGCCGTAAATCTAGATATTTTAGCATGTTTTTCATTCAAGAAAGATTTTTTGAACGGGTTGATAAATGTTGACTTTGAGCGTGTTAAGTCTGGTTTTTCTCTGGCAGGTCATTTGTGCAGATATATATTTTTTTAATTTAAGCATTCTAAGCATTAATAAAAAAAATCGTAAAATTTGTAAAATAATGAAATAATAAATAAAAGCCGATGTAAAAATTGGAAAACGGTTTTTTAGACATTATATGTTTTACGAATTAACCATCTTATGCAACGACTGATATCGTCATAATAGATTTTATTATGAATGAGTTGTCCTGAAGTTCACAATGGCATTTCAGCATAACATTTTCTTTATAAACTTAAGTGAAACAAATTTAAGAGGGCCTAAATTCATAAAAATTGAAGCTTGAGAGTTGATCAGTTAAATGACATTAACCTTTACAGGGCTGGCCCGTCCGGTTTAGGGTAGTTTAGGATAGTTCACCTGGCTATGTTGAGACTATTTATAAATAAATAAGCCACAACTGTGATATCCATTTTAATTGAAACATGCCGGCCCTGGAACGGTTAATCCGATTGCAAATTCATAATTAGCAATTTTCAAAATATTGAAAATGGCATTTTTTACTATGCATTCATGCAAAATATGTATTTGGGGATAATGTAGTGGTTATAAACAATTATGCAGCATGTTTAATAAACTAAAATCATTTTAATCAAATCCGAATATGTTAGAAACTTTTATAAATTAATTACTCAGTTAATTCAGCAAATTACTTATTTTTTTTTTACTATTTGAATTACTGTCACTATTCATTTCTTCACAAACAAGGACGTTTAGTTCATACAAATAATGCCACATCTTGTATCTTTTTTTAACTATTGACTTGAGCTTTATACAATCATAAAAATTTTGTTGAATAGAAATAATGGACAGAAAATTGAATTTATTTTTTAAACTTTTTTTGCAGAACATGAATATATTTACTGTAATTTAGAAGGAAAAGAACATTAAAAGTACGATTTTAGAAAAATGTAGCTCATGTTTTAATGAGGTTGGTTATCGCAATTAAAATGATAAAAAATTTTTTAAAACTATTTCAACCTAATAGTATATATCGAATTCTATAAAAAAATCGGCTTTTAAGAGCTAAATTTTTATTTTGAGGCACTTATGCTAACTATACGGATGTCTTTTAGGGACCTCATATAAGTATTTTATATCCGTGAATATCAAATTTGGGAACTTATTTTTACAAAGGGCTAAAATAGAATTTTCTCATGTTTTTTTCGCAAAACATAGTACGTATCATTATCTCTGAGGCGATGTATCACTCCAAAAAATCATAATACAATTTTGGGTGATTGGAAGCCAAAAAAGGTACTTTGTTAAATTTTTTCAGATTTTTTGGTAAAATATAATTCCCGTAAGAAATTGAATCTCAAATAAAAAAGAACAAAAGATGGAATTCTTGTCGATTTACTAGGATATCGGGAACTGGTCATATTCCTCACAAAAAAACTGTACACGCCTTTGTTTTTGTTTATATATAGATATACAAAACATAGGCGTGTACAGTTTGTTTTGTGTAGAATATGACCAGTCCCGGATATCGGACACCGAACATACTCTACACAAAAAAACTCTACACGCCTTTGTCTTTTCGTGTATATAGATATACAAAACAAAGGTGTGTAGAGTTTTTTTTTGTGTAGAGTATGTTCGGTGCCGGATATCGAAATTATAAAACATATTTTATGACACAAAAACATTTTTAGTCAATAATAGGTAACAAAAAATTTATTTTCAAAAACCTGCATGTACTTCAAACTTAATTCATTTTCTACAATAAATGAAGCCTAACTTTATAGTACAAAATCCCTCATCTTGACAATTTCTGGTTTTCTTTCTTTGATGTTCAATTTTTTACGGGAATTTTATAGCATCAAAAAATTTGAAACAATTCAACGAAGTACCTTTTTTGGTTTCCCAAAATTGTATTATGATTTTTTGGATTATGAAATTAAGAGGGAATTGGCCGCGGGACAGCGGCTCTTTACTTGCATCTCAAAATCCGTTTATTTAATTGAGCTCCTGAATTAGCATTTTGGGGCGTAAGATCACAGGGTTTAACAAACCTAATAGACCGAAGATTTGAGCAGCGTGAGATCGAATCGAACGCTTTGTTATGTGGAACTCTCTCTGGCGAAGAATGGCGATAATCTTGTCGCGAATTTTTAAAGTTGTTTTAAGGTTATCTCCTTCAGTTAGCAGATGATCAACATAAAAATTACTGATTTGCTTGATAACTTGAGACGGTAAACGAAAACTCAGCTGTTTCGTCGTCCGCGAGTTAATGCAAGGTTATGATGGCAAGAAATGAAGCAGAAGCGACTCCAAACATAATTGTGTTTAATTAAAATGTTCTTATTTCGCCATCTTTAAACCAGAGAACACGTTGATATTTATAATTTTCCGGATCTAAACGGATCTGCCGATACAAACTCTCTCGTAACAAATTCTCAAATAATTTTCCAGGAGACTTTCATTCATAGATCGTTGCTCGGCTTAGCAAACGCGTCGAAAACCACGCGGACTTTAGTGGTGGTGCTTGATAATTTAAACACAGTATGAGGTATCTATGTAATCCTGCATCACTTTGTAGTATTCAAACTTAAGAGTCAAATTAATGTCTAGTTTTTTTTTTAATGAACGAAACCCACGCATTACTTACTCGTGATAATCATCTAGTTTACATTTAACATCTCAGGATGATAGTCGGACGGAATGCCGCGTGACAGTTGTTAATTGCATGAACTATCACGGAGCATAGCTGAAGTCGCAGCTGAAGTCTTCATGTAAGTGCTTCTGTAATAAAATTCACGGGTACTCATTATCAGCTGCGTTGAGCTGGTTTCAAGTGCAAAAGAGAAATGAGTAGGCTCTACTCATGCTAATTGACTTCCGTTGATGCGGTAGTTTTGGAGGAAATGTCCGTGTATATGTCGCCATAGATTTGTATTTCTGAAAGAACTCGATGCTACAATCGGTTACGTCGTTTGCCGTACCTATCGAAAGACCTGAAGTAGTATGTACTCGTGTGATGGTGATTTGAATATATAAAGCAAATATCGCTGTCCTTGAGCAATTCGTATCTCTGAGGTACGTCAAAACCCAAAAAAATCGGGCATTGATGAATCAGGTGCGTCTCGACATTTTACACAATGCATTTTAATCCTCTCGATGTAATTATCGTAGCGGCAAAATTAACCATGGTTATAAGCGAGTGCGTATAAGTATCATCTCTTCGCCGCTAAACATCGTTATTTGATTTATCAGGTGCTTGTTAGTTAAAGGTTTCGATTGTACAGGGCCTTACATGGCGCTCAAGTACATTTAATCGGTGGACTGCATTTGTGGGCATCTCATCAAGTCCCAATATCTCTTCTTATTAAAATGGAGATTGCTTAGAAGAGTCCTTTCTAGAAGACGCATGACGATGCGGAAACTAAGACGAATTTCGAGAAGCTCGAGCATGCTTAAATGTTGACGAACTTGATCTTGAAGTGCCGCTAAAAAATCGCGTCGATGTAGCGCGTAGCGAGAGTGCGTTTCTTTTCGTCGTTTGCGTTAAATAATGCAATTTTATTCTTTGCTGCGCCGTAGAGTGAACTACGTAAATATATGTAGATTTGACGGTAGGAGAAATATCATCGCGACTGTTTAATATAGTCTGCCGCGGCCAACTTTAGTAAGTGCAATGATTGCGCTGAGTGCATGAGTACTGAAAGGTTGGCTGTTGCGGGTCTCACTCATGAGCCTCGCTTGGTGGGTCTTCCGTGCCTCGATCGGTAAAGAAGGAAGGGAATTGATTCGGACTACGAAATCAAAGGCCCCAGTCTCTACCGATTGAAACAAGCACCGCTGTGGTAAAACATACGTGCTTTGTTTACAAACACACCGACGACCCCCGTCGCTGTTAAGCATCGTATGAGAGCACAAATAGAGCAAAGTTAAATATGATTAAAAAAAAAACACAGTGTGAAACATATTTTTGTCGCTTAACCAATTATCGAGATCACGATCGAAACGCGGAACCTCAACGGTAGGCAATTTAAGCGCCTGTTGTCGTTCGATAAATGTGGAATTGGCGAAAGGCCGCGGAGTGGCCGCTACGTCGGAAAATATCTCAGACCCGCCTACTGTTTGCATTGGTCGAATAACCGAGCCTACATTATAATATTCTTCTTGAATATGTTCAAGTTCACCGGCCCTTTCATTTTCGGGGTCGAGCTTCAGTAGGAGTTGATTTTGGTCCTCGTATACATTTAAAAGCGTTTGGATTCGCTCTAACCTAAACGTCGCATTTTCTTTTGAAAGTTTATTTTCGCGTACCCCGTCACATAAATTATCGACTTGTAATCGCAACGTGTTAAGTTTCCGAAAAATGGGCTTCATAAACTTGTCCATGTTGTTCGCGGTTTGATGAATCGTTTATACACGAAGAAAAATTTTATAGAAAAAATTCCAAATCCTTGAAAATTGCAAAAATTGGGTTTTCATGCTTATTAAACTGTGATAAATTTTGTTCATAGAGTAGAACTTGGCGTATGCGTATAATCTCGACCCGTATGTTGCGACCCAAAGCAAAAATGTACTATTTCGCACCTGCAATGCTGGCATGAAAAATTGAATTTGGCGTCAGGAAACTAAAAAAAAAACTCAATATGAACCGCAAAAAAATATGTCTTTTATTTTTCGATATAAAAACCGAGTGGAAGGTTCAGAAGAAGCGGTGAGTGGCACGTCCGTAGTGTTACTTGTAAGCAATATACATAATACAAACTAATAAAATAGTGTAGTATAAAATAAAGTAGAATTTTAGTGATCTTCAACTTAAAAGATTCTTTTTTGAACCCACATTTTGGGCCCGTGTCGCCATTTTAAAAATTTCAAAATGGCGTCCGGAAACAAGAAAAAACCGAGTGTTCGAATCAAAAAGCTTGTAAAAAAATAAAAATAAAATAGGCAACCGATTCGATTTTTAGCTTAAATTGGTGGTAATTGACGGCCCTAATAAATTGATCAGGTAGATTGGCTAAATCCAACCGAAAATCAATCGATTTACGCCCAAATTGGTTTACGGGGGCTTTTGGGGTCGCTAATCACGAATCTGTAATCAAATTTGTACACTTCAAAATAGTGCATCCAATATGGGTTATTGGGCTTTTGTTTTGGGGTTTTTCAGAATTCTAAAATTTTTTTGAAAAAAAAAACCCAGTGCAATAAAATTTTTTTTAAATTTATGTAATAGTATTGACTATAGAAAATATGTTTAAAAATTTTCAGAGCTCTAATTCCGTCCGTTTACCGATAGCCGATATTTTCATGAAAAAATTGATTTTTTTTCAATTTACTGTTTCAAACTACCAAAAAATATTTATATTTACTATATGTTTAAGAAAACGCTTAGTGCAGGTTTAAACTGCGAAACATTGAAGAAATGAAGAAAAAATGAATTTTAAATAGGTGAAAACTATAGTTTCCATCGCTGCACAACGGGTTAATTAGGATGGATATTTAATTTGTATTCGCCCTTGTAAATCAAATTTGACGAAATCGGTTGAGCTTTGATATCCTCATGCACGATATTGGATTCTTGTCCGCCATCTTGGATCTGCCATGTTGCATTTCGCGAATCTAGTTTTACCAATTTCATGGGGCCGTCAATTACAAACAATTTGAGCCAAAAATCAATCGGATCAGTTGCAATTTTTTTTTTTTTTTTTTTTGTTTGTTTTTATTTTGACAAGTATTTTGATCCGAACACTCGATTTTTTTCTGATTTCCGGCAGCCATTTCGAGCCGCCTTTTCGAAATTTTCGAAACATGTGCCTACAAAGCGGATCCAAAAAAGAAAATTTTAAGCCGATAATCACTAAAATCCATCAACTTTCTAAACAATCATTTGCAAACTTACCAAACGATATTTACAAAATAATCAATAAATCAGAAGTTAAAAGTATATCGACATAAATTTATAAAATGTAGTACCAACCCATATATTAATTATTTTAGAACTCATGGTTTATACTTATGTAGATAATTGTTTCGGAAGCGAAATGAGCAGTCGAATTTTCAAATTGATTTATTCTTACAAGGAGAACAGATGACATTCGTGGCATGGATTCCCCTAAAACTCACAGAGACTCATCGTTGGCACATATAGACGTGATATATGCAGCCACAGGGCCTAACGCTGTCTTGATTCTTAGATATGTCCTCTTCGCTCTGGTTCTCGACTGCATCTCAATAATCCTGAATTTGACCTTCCATTTCTGCCAAATTCCATTTTTGAACCTCCGGAATACTTCCAAATGTTACATAATATTAAAACATATTATAATTAATGTACATATGCGTCAAAATAAAAAAATTTTAATTATTACTATATACAAAAATTTATAACATTTTTAGGAAAATTAATGTTATTTCTAAAAATAACTTTAATTTACTTAACTTTTCATAAATTTATGTACTTTA
>UCOM01004423.1:0-12469 GCA_900474385.1 Ormyrus pomaceus | reverse complement strand
GGGGGGGGGGGGTTGGAAAACGGAGTTTCAAGTAAGGCAAAAGGCTTTTGTGCGCGCGCGTGGCTGCGGGAGGAAGGAGGAGAGAGAGGCTATAAGAATATAGGTTCGCTGACAGGGCCAGGGAGCGCGGCGCTGCTCGGTACGAGCTGGCAGCAAAGCCCCTTCTTCTGGGCCAAGCCCCGCGACAAAGAGTTTGGCCGCCTCCGAGTCGGAGATCGAGCTGGCGAACGAGAGAGAGAGAGAGCGCGCGAGTCCCGCGCCGGTGGCAAAGTAGCGCGCTTTGTGTAGCAAGTGAGACGCCAGTCTTTATGGTGCCGCTCGGCCATAACGACGCCCATTGCATTGTGCCCTCCCTATGTAAACCCTGGCGCGGGGAAAGCTCCTGGCCTTGCGCGCGCGCCCGCGCGAGTAGCTAGCGCGGCCTCCTTTCTCCGCTCCGAGGGGCTCGTAATGCGCGAAACTATAAAAGAAACGAATGTCAACCCAAGCTCGGTTAGCTGTATTAAGCGACGACGCGCAAACCCCTCCAAGCTGCAGACGCGATGCCGGCCAAACAATATAACCAGGAAATCCGCTTTCCAGAATTATTATCTTCGTTTCGTTGCCCTTTCTCGGCTGCGCCTCGCGAGTGTGCGCCTTTTTTTTAAAGGAGAGAACCTCGAGCTTTTAATAGCTCTCTCTCTCTCTTCGCCCTGCGGAACACGGCAGTTGCTCACGTACGATGTTCTTATCGCGGTCGATTGTTATTGCTGCGGAATAGACAGCTTACGTAAACGTTACCTTTTATTGCGCTCGTCCTGATTTCATAATAAATTCGCCGGCATCCTTCCGTTCTGTTTGAAAAACAAAAAAACAAAAAACAAAAAAAAAGAAAAGAGTTTGAACTCGCTCGAAAAGAGAAATTGCCGTTCCAAGGCGCAAGGCTTAAATAATCAGCAGCGAGTTGCGGATCCGAGAGCAGCAGAGACAAACACGAAGAACAAATAGACGCATAACGGAAAGCAGAAAGGGGACTCGGTCATTTGATGGTTGTAGCGAAAACTGACTGGGATTGGAAAGCCGCGCGGGTCGCATCAACTAGGTAAGCAGAGGGGAATTTACTATGATTATCTTCCGGACTATACGTCGGTTTGTCTGAGCCATTTCCTTATTCCCGGTGAAACGGTCCCGTCTCCGTGACCACTTCACTGAGTTCGGATTGAAACGCGGCATTTGGCCGAATACTCTGGTCGATTAAAATGCTTTCGCAGAATTGAATCCTTAAATAAAACGCACGACTAGATCGCATGTTGATGAAATTTCAGCATAACGAGAGCAAAGAACAGTTTTATTGTCCTCGAATGCGTCCTGCTAAATGTTAATTAAATAATTAATGTAAAATATAATGCATAACAATAATTCTCGTTAACACCACTTTCAGTGCTAATGTAAATCCATAATTCAATGCAAAATGTAGTATAAATATTGAATTTTGAAAGTCCAAGTAAAAGCAGACTTTCCACCACACATCGATTGTGAACGTTAAAATAGACTCTTACCGGCGAGAGTCCGAAAACTAAAGTCGATAATTCGAGCTCTCGTAACCGGGGATCAGTCGAGTTTTTTTGGTAAGAAAAAGAAGGCGGGTCGGCAGATCGGAGATAATCATTCGGACTTCCGTGCCGGCGGGAAATAATTCAAAAGATGCAAAGCAGCCTCGAGAGAGAGAGGGAAGATGAGTCGCCTTCGGGCGGAAGGCCTCGACTATCGAACAGAGTCCGAAGCTCTGAAAAAGGCGCTCGCCGCCGCCGCCGCCGCCGCCTAGCTGGCCCTCGGATATAATAGAGAGCCGGGGGATGAATATACGCGGGTATAATGCGAGCGAGAGGCTCGGCGGCTCTGTGTTTTTAGGTGGGAATTATTGCCGGTTCCGCGGCTGCCTGATTTACATTTATTACGCCGCTCTCGTAATGGCGCCGCTTTATCTTCCGTTATTCCAACTAATTATACCCCCATTTCGATAAAATATGAGCTACGCGCGCGTATGCAGGCTCCTCCGAAGGGCAGCGCGGCGACGAATTGCCGACTTGCATAAACGACCCTCGGGGCTTTCTTTCTGCCTACGCAACCAACGGCGGCGGCGACGGCGTTAAAAGGAGCAAAACTGCGCTAATCAGCTGTAATCGGATGGGGCGCGCGTGCGGAAAGCCAAGGCGCCGGCTAATTGGCCTCGTCGCTCCTCGCGCTTCGATGATGACTTTCGGCCGGGCTCTTTATTGGCCATCATCCGGCGACGGCGCCGTTACGGGAGGGGGGGCCGCCAGGTGTCGGCCTTAGCGCCCCGCGAGCATAAAGTAACTTTGCGGCCCGGGCGCGAGAGCGAGCTTCATCAAGTCCTAATCCGCGGCGCGCGGCGCTCGCTACAACGCGGGTAATGTTCTACGACCTATAAATAACTAGCGAGGACAGTAAATGCGAAGCGGAATCGAGCGATCGATAGGCGGGACATACGCCTGCCGTGCTTACCGAGCTTTATATACATGCCTCGGCGGGAGGCGGGGAGGGATCAACCTCTCCGGCCCGATGCAGAGAGGGAAATGGATCTCCTCCTCGACCTTTCCCTCTTTTTATGTCCCCCCGCTTAGTTGTACGGTGTAGTTCCGTCATAAAGGTATATAAAGAAGAAAACCTTAGTCAGCCGCAGCGGAACGAATTCAATCAAACATAAAAAGCGCCAAGCCGAACGATTGCGACTTTTTTTATATATACGGGGAAAAATTCGAACCGCTCGGGCATTAATGCAAATAGCGCAAGTTTTTTTTCTAAAACGGCTGGAAAACGCGGCGTTTTCGCCCGGCGCGCGCAGCTCATTTGCATTTTCCTTTGTCTCCCGGCTCTCGCGCGCTCCGCCGAAATTATTGTCTGCGCGAGCAAAAATCCCTTTAAATTCGTCGGTCGGTTCGTCTAGCAGATTCAGGCTCCCCCGTTGTGTACCGTGAAATGAATTAAGAGGAAGTCGTAAGCGCTTGCACAATGCAATCGAGCGTTCAGCCATGATTTAAGAAGAGACGTGCTCTCTCTCTCTCTCTCTCTCTCGGCGCGCCCGCAAAACGGGGGAAGAGGGACAGGCTGAAAGCGAGGCTTTGGCACGAAACGACTATCTGGCAAGTTCTTGATTTAACGCGTTTCGAGAAAACGCGCCGGAAGGTAGCGTTCATGCCGGATGTAGCGGGGGCAAAAAAAATGGGAAAATTCCAGGAGCCGCCGCCACCGCCGTCGTGAAAAATAAGCCGGGCACGAAAGCCTTTAATAGTTTATTTTCCCGAGATAAACCTTTGGAGAGCCTCAAGTTTTTCGGTCATTCCGGCCGGACTTGGATATATTGACGAGCGGGCAACTTTTTGCGTTAGGAAGATTGGAGGATGTTCCGCCGCTCAGGGGGGGGACTCTCTCTCTCTCTCTCTCTCTCTCCCTTTCTTTCTCTTCCGACGAGGACTCTGGTTTACTTGTGGCCGGGGCACACCACTCTCCGTCCTCCTCTTTTCCATTCAGCGAAATGGATTTGCCGCAACTAATGCGGTTAAGCGAATGAGCGGTCAATGAGCCATTTTGTCTCTGACCCCTCGGGCGTATTTTTCATTCCCGGCTTTCTTTCTTTAGGCGGCGAATCTTTTTTCTCTCTATCCGCGGCTACCGCCGGCACCGGGATTTCGATACATTTGACAGATTTGCTCGGGCAAATTGGGTTTTCTCGCCGACGCCGAATCGAAAAAGCAATTATGCTCGACTCTTTCTCCGCTTGTTAACTGAAATTCAATTTATTATAAGAGCCCTTTTAAAAAAATAAATTCACCGGGCAGCTTTCGACTTGGGGCTCGAAATTCCCTTTAATTTTAGCTGCAGCAACGGTTCGGCTTAATTACGAAAAAAAGTACTGCAGGTACTATATATCCCCGGGTATCAGCTTATCCAAGTTAAATCGAGACTAGGTTTTAAAAGGTCTTAATTGGTCGAGGCACTTGATCAGAGGGGACATGCGCTGATGCCGATAAATACGGAGGAAGAGAGAGAGAGAGAGCCTAGAAATCAAGAATGTCCCTAATGAAATTAACACTTACCTGGTGAAGTCGATAAGAATCTCGGTCTTTAATCAGACTCTTTCGCCCGGAGGCTCTCGGCGCTTCCTCTCCTCCTCTTCCGGAGCAGTCTCAGATCCAGAGCGGGTGCTTGCAGCTCAAATCAACTTTTTTCTCTTTCTCTCCTTTCCTCCACTCTTCCTCTACTCTCTCATCACGGCGGCACGGGAGGGTGGAAGGAAGAGATAGAAGAGAGAGAGAGAAATGGGGGAGAGCGCGGATCCAGGGAAGTTTCGCAGCCGATGTGATGGGGTAGGAAGTAAAGTAAATAATGATTAAGGTGATTTGTATTTTTACGTTGTGCCTGATTTCCACCGGGTAAATATTGCGAGTTTTCTTAAGACCAACTTCGTTTCTATGATTTTCCGCGAGTTTGCCTGCTGAAACGTGACAACGAGCAAAGAGAACGAAATTTCTCCGGCTCGCCCAATACATGCGCAGCAGTCAATGTTGTTACAAGAGATTCGAAAACTGAATTCTACACTTGTACCCTCGATAAACCTTTTTCCCCTTAATCCCTTCCAATGCAAGCGCGGCGTCTCGAGGCTTTAGCACTTCCATTTTCCGTCGAGCCGTCAATTTAACAGTCCGAATAAAAGATGGAACGGTAAAAAGTATGAACTTATAACCCATTTATATGCCAATAATCGGTTGAAATTTTAAATGATGCTTTTAGCACTCGTCGGTCTCGATGCCGTAATTGCTTTCGATTGGACCTAAATCACGAAGCGATATAAATTTTGCTAATTGTGACCGCAGTCTAGACGAACTTTTAAAAAAACCAACAGACACATTAATCGTGACGGTACTGCACTGTACGATGAAATAAATATTAAGCATCAATCTAATAAACTTCAATTATTTAGCCACTTTCAAGTAAAGCAAAGTGCGCGACAAAAGTTCTATTAATTACAGTGATGAATCAGAAACCGGAGCGCGAATACGAGATATAGCAATCGTTTAAATATCGAGAATAGCGCATAATTTAGCTGTCCATTGAAAATAATAAGCCGACATAAATCTATCGAAAGGGGGTCTTTTGTGTGATCGAAGAAAGCGCGCCTTCTCGCCTTCCCACTGCGAGCGAAGCCAATGTATGCAATAGCGTTTAGTATGCGGTCTAGGCAGTTAGAGACGGAAGTTCTACTTGACTTTGCCCCGGTGCGTGGAGGAAAAGCTCGCGGATGCGCTGTATCCAAACTTTCCAACTACGAATTAGGTACTAAATGGTGCGTAACGGAGCCTCCCTCCCCTCTTTCTCTCACACCGAGAGTCTTCGACGTATATATCGGCTGAAGCTCCGTTGCTTTGGAGGGCCATTATGCATGCATGCGCAGCGCCGCCGCCGCCGCCGCCGCCGCCGCGAAGGATATCGCTTAGCTCTGGGAAATAAGAAGCGAGCTGCCGAACAAATAAAAGGACACGCGAGACGGCGGGCCTCCTCCTCTCGCTTCTCCGGTTTTTCAACCGAGTTTTCTAGCCCTTGGCGCAAGAACTGGAACACGTTAACGGCTAACTCGAAGCTACGTTAAATTAAGCAGGAGGGAAGATAAGTTGGGACGTGTCGGGCCAACTTTGTCTCCGACCTCCAAGCTGTCCGTTCGCTCGTCCGTCCTTCAGTTTCCCAGCCCATAGCCCGCTGCGGCCATTCGACTACTGCGATACAAACTTTTAACTTTCTCCGCTGCCTGCTATCCGCCGGCAGCCTTCGCCGCGCCGCTAAATCTTCCTCTCGCCCCGTTAAATAAAGTGCAATTTTTAATTAAGAATCAGGCTCAATCAGAGCTTTGCTTCATCTCTTGCTTCTCCGCTTCTTCCTCCTCTCTTCCCACGCGCTAATACTCAACTTATCGGCGAGATCAGCTTGATTTTTTTGCCTCGGCTATAATTTTAACGAAACTTTTATGTTTTATTTTAGATTCCTACTTGAGACAAAGTTCGAGAGCGAGCAGTTAAAGATTCAGGAAATTCCTCCAAAAAGGGGGCCATAAATTTTTATTACAACATTTTCGAAAGTCGAAAAACTTTTCGCTCCTCGAAAAGCTATGCATTACAGTAACGATGAACCGGGAAATGGAATGACCTTATTATATTTTCATGAACTTCCGCGTAAAGTTTTGATTTTTAAAGAATTTCAGAACAGATTTAACACGCAAATCTTCTTCCTTTTTCTCGAGCTAAAGGACTTTTAAAACGCCGATTATCTGCGCCTCGAGCAGAGCGACTTTGCTTCAACCATGCAAATAACTCGGGCTGGTCTATCTGTATAAAGCATTTTTTTTTTTTTTCGCGAAAAACTGCCTAAAAAAAGAGCAGCGTTTATCCATAATAGATTTCGGGGAAAAACTGAATCAACAAACAAAACGCGGAGCGGGCAGTTAGGAGTCGGCACGCGATACTCCTTCATAAAAGCCCGGCGGGGGGATCGATAAACGGGCCGCTTTTAAAGGCTGCTGAAATGAAAAGCGAAGGAAAGCGCGTCGGGATCGAGGTCGGGCAGCGAAATAACGAGCCTCGATTCCGCGTGGAATCGCGGCGCGGCGAGCGGCGGCTGAGTGCAGCGCGAAGCGGTGGGAACTTTGAAGGCGCTCGGTGATCCGCGGCCGGAAAAAGGCAGCGAGAGCTGGAGGCGAATAAATGACGATGTCAAAGGGGAGCTCTCTCGGGCTGGCAGGTCTCTTAAAGTCGGAGATGTTGCGCCTGCCAGCCGTAAGGCTGCGGGGGGGGGGGGGGGAGGGGGCATTATCCTGCGGCTAAGAGCAGCGCCGGCGGCGGAAATAGCTCAGACGCATCCACCTGGCTGTCGTTTGAAAAAATCTCCCGCCTTTCCTTTCTCTCGAAGCCGGCGCGTGAGTGGCAGGCTGTGTTATGAAAAAGACATGGGGCGCGTTAGGAGGTCACCCACACAGCTGCGGGGTCCCGAGCCGAGTCGGTGTATATGGAGCGAGAGCGCCGGAATCCCTAATGGAGGAGCACGCGCTACTCTGGCTTCGCAGCTAGACCGTAAAATTTTATATGTACATTCAGACGTAGTGCGCCGCCGCCTCTTTTTTCTCGGAGCGCCGAGCGCCGAGCGCCCCGACGCTATACGACCCTTCACCTGCCTCTCGCTCGCAGCCGGTATCCCTTTGCCGTATTTTTCGCGCGGAAGGAACGCGATCGATTTTTCGCCGCTGCCGAGAGAAAGAGAGAGAGAGACGTAACCTGCTCGAATGCCTAAGCCCCCCCCCCTCCTCTGCCCTCTTCAGACTTTTATGTTTATCTGATTTCGTTCCTTCTTCTCTGCTATTCGTTAGAGGCGATTCGTTATTTATACGACTGCGATGCCCGGGAAAACGCTTCTTTAATCAAGCGGCTCAGACTCGCGCCACCCCAACTCGTTCTCCCTCATCTTTCTTCGCGTCCACTTACACAAACAGCTACTCCGAATGTGTGCTTGCTAAATATGCCACTTGACCGTCAACTTCCGAAGGGTTAACTATTTGTTTTACTTTCGAGCTTTACGGCCGCAATTATTCATCCTTTATGCTCGCACTGACTTTCGCAGCTTTGTTGTTCAAGGATAATAATGGGCCTCCCTATTGACCTAAGTACTTGCAACTCTATTGCGGTCGCTTTCGTTTTATAACTGCGACTCGAGTGCCCAACTGTGAAAAGAACCTCTTCTTTTCTCTTCCGGGTAAAGATTTTCATTTTCAATTTGTTATTCTCGCTTTCGGATTAATTATTGACATTCTTTTCCCTCTTGAAATAATTTCTGCCAGTCTGACAGAATTACTTCTTTTCAAAGTTTTATTACATTAAAAGCTTGACGAGCCCTTGAAAGATAAAACGTTTAAATTTCGTTTAGAACATGTTCAATGCTTTTCTCCGCTTTGTCGATTGACAACGCTTTGAAAGAAATTTAGCTTGAAATTGGAGAAACGGAATATTTAGGAATAGCGCAAAATACTTGTTATCAAGACGGTGAGCTGTGAATATGGCGCCAAGTTAACAGGTGAAGTCTTGAAATCGCCCTTGCGGCAGTTTAATTTCGGAAACAAGGCCGAACTTTTCGGCGAAAGTTTGCACGAGTGAGCTAAAACACGGCATAGAGTGAAGAGAAATGTTTGCGTTCCTCTGGCCCAAAACCTGAAAGGGTTCTCCTGTAGATTAGAAAGCTTCTAGTAATACAAGTCTCTTAGCTGTGAGAAGAGAAGATTGGCGTGCCGGTCCTTTACGGAACATTTCATTGCCTAACATAAACCAAGCATAAACTTCCGTCTCATCCCTTTCAACCGCAACTTTTGACTTTAAAGAACTTTATTTTTTTTCGGCACCTCTGCTCACTAATTATAAGCCTAAAGAAAAGGGAGCTGGAATTCATACTTTCTTTGCGCAGACTTGGGTATTAAACTTGTCAGCAAACTTAAATCATTCTTTTAAATTTTTTCAAAAGTACAATTTGAAGGAATGAAATCTCTAGTACTGATATATTGTTGGAATATGTTGTTGCGTTAGATTCAAAATTCTTAATGTTAACTAAAATAAAATAAAATCGATGAATTAATATTGCAGCAAAATTAAATTACATGACTATAAATAGAATCAAATAATCAAATAATTTGTACCCTCAAAAATAAAATTTTAATACAGAAATGTAATTAACGGAAGAATAATTATATTAGGAAAAAAGGTAGAGTTTTAACTTCAACATGTATAATCATAATAAATAAAAAAACTTACTTTCCGATGCCCGTTTGTCATAGTTTCTCCATGCTTTTTTACAATAATATGATATGATTTCTTTAAATCACCTGAAAAAAGAAAATTATATTAATAATATTTTCTTCTAAAAGAGTTATATCAGTACATTAAACTTGAAAAAAAATGAACTCAACTTCAAATTTATTTTCGTAACGAATAAAAAAACTTACTTTACCCAATGCTAGTTGTCATAGTTTTTCAAGGTTTTATTTTACTATAATATAATTTTTTCAAATCACCTAAAAAAAAAGAAAATTATATTAATTTTTTCTTCTGAAAGTGTTCTATCGAAATATTAAACTTCTAATAAACTGATCTCAATTTAAAATTTATTTTTTATTTATTCAATCAAGAAATATTGATATTTCAGATTTGTTTAGATGTAACTTGCAAGTGATCTTGCCGTTGGATTTCTATTTTATAGTCAGAAGTGTTTGATTTAGATTGAAGGATGTGATTATACTAAAACTATTTAGACAATGAAATTTTGTTTTATTTTTAAGTATTTATGAAATATGAAAAGCTGATGGATATTAATTAATTTTCTTATTATTCTAAAACCTTATTATTTAAATAAAAACTAAAAACTACTTACTGGAGTAAGATATACACTATCTTCAATAGTCGTTGAAATGTAGTAAAAAGATGTATTCCAATTCCTGGCAGTAATGATAAGAAGCCAGTCGATGAAGCCTGTAAGAGCTGGAACTTGGGTGATGGACATTTTGTGACAGCACAATTAGTTGCACCAGTTGACGAGTTAAACTTTTTTAACAATAGTTAGCTAGACTTCCATATGACTAAGTCAATAATGCAGCAAAAACAAATTCAAATGCAGCTGATCTCGTAGCATTAGGTGTTGTTGCAATACAAAAAAGGGCACGTCTCGGCATGTCTGAAACAAAGATTGCACATAAAATTATGAGCACACAAGATACATATAAGGAGCCAAATCATGCCAAAGAACCCCATACAGAAAAACATGAAATCATTTTAGCCTACAACTTAAAATATAATGAAATCTTACATTTTACCTTGAATACTAGTTTTACTGTTCCATCAAGCACACATTTCACTTTTCATAAAACAAAAGAAAACGCCGCTTCGCCACAGAAGCAACAATCGACAGTGTTGCATTGAAGCAGCGGGCACTTTGTTTCAAATTTCAAAATTAATATTTTTTATATAATTAATCATAATTAGCAAAAGAGAATTTAAATTTTTTAATAATATCAAAACAAATAATTACAATATTTTTGTACCAACTTTTTTGAGAGAGAAAAAGAAATTGATTTTAATATTTTTAAAAAATAATATTTCAAGATATAATTTTCTTAATTAATAAAAAAAACTTACTTTATCCAATACCAGTTTCTCAAGTGTCATGGGCCGTAAATTAATTAATAAAGAATCCGTGATATGAGGCTTTTTTACAATAGTATGATTTTAATCACCTAGAATAATATTTTCTTCTAAAAGTGTTTATCTATATATTAAACTTCTGATAAACTGAGCTCAATTTGCAATTTATTTTTGATTTATTCAATCAAGAAATATTGATATTTCAGATTTGTTTGGATTTAACTTGCAAGTGATCTTGCTGTTAGATTTCTATTTTATAGTCAGAAGTGTTTGATCTAGATTGATGGATGTGATTATACTAAAAAAACTATTCAGACAATGAAATTTATTTTTATTTTTTAAGTATTTATGAAATATGAAAAGCTAACGGATATTAATTGATTTTCTTATTATTCTAAAATCTTACTATTTAAATAAAAACTAAAAAGTACTTACATGGCAGTAATGATAAGAAGCCAGTCGATGAAGCCTGTAGTAGTTGAAACTTGGGTGATGCACATTTGGTGAAAGCACAATTAGTTGCACCAGTTGCCGAGCTAAACTTTTTTAACAATAGCTAGGTAGCTGGACTTCAATATGACTAACACCGCAGTGCAACAAAAACCAATTCAAATGCAGCTTATCTTCTTAGCATTAGCTCTTTTTGCAATACAAAGAAGTGCACGACTCGGCAAGTCTGAAACAAAAATTGGACATAAAGTCATGAGTAAGCAAGTTACATATAAGAAACCAAAAGTCATGCCAAACAACCTCAAACACAAAAACACGAATTATTTTAGCCTACAGGTTAAAATATAATGAAATCTTACATTTTAACTTGAATACTAATTTAACCCAGCCACCAAGCATACATTTCACTTTTCGTAAAACAAAATAAAGCGCCGCGCCACCACATATATAAAGCGACAATCGACAGTGTTGCGTCGCGGCAGCGCGTGCTTTGTTTCAAATTTCGAAATTAATTGTTTTTATATAATTAATCATAATTGCTAAAACTAATGTAAATTTGAAATTTTGTTTTATTTTTAAATATTTATGTAATATGAAAACCACGGATATTTATTAATTTTCTTAATATTTTTCCAAGATCTTATTATTTAAAAAAAACTAAAAAATACTTGCTGGAGTAAGATGTACACTATCTTCAATAGTTATTGAAACACAGTAAAAAGCTGCACTCCAATTCCTTGAAGCCTGTAGTAGCTGGAACTTGTGTACTGGACATTTTATGACAGCATAATTAGATGTAGCAGTTGACGAGTTAAATACAACAGTTTTAACAATAGCATATAGCTGAACTTCAATATGACTAACTCCACAATGCAGCAAAACCCAATTCAAATGCAGCTTATCTCCTTAGAATTAGCCGTTGCTGCAACACAAAGAAGTACACCTCTCAAGTCTCAACACGTCTGAAACAAAAGTTGCGCACAAGATCATGAGCATGCAAAATGCATACATAAAAGAAACCAAGTCTTGCCAAAGAACCCCAAAAAGAAAAACACGAAATCATTTTAATCTCTAGCTTAAAATGTAATGAAATTTTATATTTTACCTTGAATCCTAGTTTAAGTCGTCCATCAAGCACACGTTTCAGTTTTCGTAAAACAAAAGAAAGTGCCGCGCCGCCACTGCGCCAGTCCGCCACAGAATGACAGATCGAACTAGGCCTAGATTGAACTATCGAAGCAACAGTCTACATTAATCATAATTGGTAAAACATAATGTAATTTTTTAAAAAGTATTAAAGCAAATAATTATAAAATGTCTTTGCACCGACTTTTTGAACAAAAATTTAATTTCTAAAATTTTTGCATACAGATTAATTTATTTTTCGAAAAATTAGAGGAGAGATCTCTTATGCTAAGAATATGCGAGCTGTGAAAATTAAATTTTTGTAGTTAGGATGATTATTTGATTTAGGATTAAATAAAGTTCATTTCAGTTTATTTTAAGTTTGATTAACTAAAAATATTCCTTTCTCAGATGTTGAGTAGAAAATTTTACTGCAGCTACTTATAATTTTACGACTTGGAGAGAATACCTTTTAACATTCGTTTAGTATTGAATACTAAATTCAAAATTTATTTTATACCTTTCTATTATTTGCAATAATCTTTTCACTGGAAAATGAAATTTTGAGCAAGAAATTTTTTTACACTCTCAAAACTGACGCTTCTCCCAATGTTTGCAAAAAATTACGATTTACTCCCCAAGTATAAATTTCGCTCTCGAAAGTAAATAAA
>UCOM01004422.1:0-12473 GCA_900474385.1 Ormyrus pomaceus | reverse complement strand
GAGTAATAGAAAAGCTGCTCTCGGTTGGTTTTTTTTTTTTTACGAGCGAGTCTCTTCGGCGGCTCGAGGACGCGCGAGGGCGAGCGATTAAAAATAGAGCTGCCGCTCTCGGGGCTGGGGCTCATTATGTGGAGTAAATCATGGGGAGGTCGTGTAATGAGAGAGTTGGAAACAAGGGGCGAAGAGATTATTCGGTTGGAAGGGAAGGTAAATTCGGTTTGGTATTTACTGAGGCTGAAAATGTGGTTTTTTTTTTATCAATAACTATAAATTATTAGTTTTAACGTAATTTTTTGAAAAGGTATAGGCTTTTAAAAGTACATGAGAATGGAGATTTTTTAATCAATCTACTGCAAGAGCACTTCTACTAGTTCGGTTAAATAACTTTCACCAAAAAATCGCGTTTCGGAAGTGTATTTAAAAGAGCTCCTATATACTGCTTTCATACCAACTAAAGATAAACGTAGCGTTCTCAAAAGATTACAGTTCCGCGGCATTAAATAACGCATCTCTCAGAATGATGCTGCATAAAAATAAGCAAGAATTTATTCAAAAGCATAAACGACCGAGCTCATCGTCCCTCGGCGCCCTCGAGAAAACCGCGCGCGAGGGGGAGAAAAGCGAAGCCCCAGCATTTATATACCCTCTCGGCTGTTTTCCTTTTTTTTCGCGGGGCTGCAGCGGGCGAGAAGGCGCCCGTTATTCAGTTTAAACGGGCGGCTTGTACTATTAAAAGAGAGAAATGGCGGCGGCGCGAAGCCATTCCGCCTCCTCCGATAGCTCGGCGTCACCTGCATTCACCCCTGCTGCTCGGACCGGATGGACTCTCACAATGGAGCAGAGGTGAAATAGCGCGCCAAACAACGGCCCCCTCCTCTCCCTTATCGCCTCCTGCGCGGGAATAAAAATTATAACCGAGGGAGGAATGAGAATTCGAGGAGCGGCATTGTTGAGAATTATCCTATTCCGAGATAAATCAGCACTTTCGCCGAGCACCTTTTTTATCCGCTACGAAATTTATGGCGCGGCTATGCTTTCTTAGGAAATTACTTTCTGATATTGAATTGCGGAGCGGTGAAATAACTGTTTCATTGCTGGTTTATAATCGAGGTGTTTTTTTTTTATTAGGTTTCCATTTAAGTTATAAATGTGTTTTATTTTTCACATATTATTTATAAATAGATTAATTTCCACTCGAGTTACTAAATTTTAGATTCCGTTCTAATTTTCATAAAGCAAAAGATTTCATCACATTTATCGAGCGAAGAAGTATAAATAAAACTCGGCTAATACGGGATAATATCATTCATAATGCATGCAATTTAATTTAGACGTCAAAGCAAACTACGAGCGGCCCGCGTAATCGCATTAGCAAAATAAATTATTATCACTTATCCATCGGCGCTTCTCGGAAAAACAAACGTTTAATTAAAAAATCGTCAATTTAATAATAATCCGTCATCCCGATATGAAATCTACCGGTCTGAAAATTTTTAATTATTAAAAAAGCAAACTAACGACGCGGCCCGATCGGATAAACAAACCAATTAACTGGTCTTCCACGAACGGGATACATCATTTCTGCACTTGGGGGGAAATGAATTTATTAACATCCACCTTAAACGAAGCATTAATCACATCGAGCACGCTACTTTCCGTGTCTGCCCCATTTTCCCGCTCGAGTCTGAAAAATACGCGTCTCGCTGTACAAGAGCCCGAGAAAAATCCAGTCGGCGCTTCCCGGCAAACGAGCCGTTACGCGGTCCGAAAAATCAATCCAATCCTCGGGATCAATCGGACGAAATGGGAGCGTCAATCGAGTCGGCTGATTTTATTAGCTTCGAGCGGCTGCGCCGACAATGAGAAATTCCACGCGTAAGCAGAAGGCCGACTAATCTCGTTGAGGTCCGGCGGCGCGGAAAGCGCTCCTCGTTTAGAAATTGGCACAAAGCGCCTGCATGATAATCCGACGCGCGTCAAAATTTCCGCGCGAAAAACTGGCGCGCGATCGATGCGCAGTGCACCGGTTGAATTAATAACGAGGGAGCTTCGTTTTTATACAGAGATGCACGGCTCACGGTGCGCCGGGCAAGTAAACAAGCCCGGGCAGACGGCGGAGATTCGCAATCACAGCTCCGCGCTGTGGGTTGTGCTTTATTTTTGAGAGGGATATTTCTGGAGATGTATAAGAATAAACGTTTTAATAATAGAGATTATTGACTTTCCGATTGATCGACCGGGGATAATTTAATTCAAATAAGCGAGGGGAATCGCTGCCTTTTGAACTGAAGAATGTAGGATTAAATTTAGTCGAAGTTGCGACAAAAATATAATTTTCCATTTAGATCCATGTATTTATAAGAGTAGTTTTCATTCGAAACTTTAATTTGAGAAGAAAGTCAAACAAAGACGTGCGAAAGACGAAAGGGAACTAGATTTTCTTACAAAAACATCGGAGCTCCGAAGAAATCCAAATATTTTAACTACAGTTAAACGACTCTCAATTCCAGGAGAAAACAAAGCAATCCCCGTCTCCCCTCCTAAGTGGGTTAAAGGACGGCGGCGCAGCAATATCAGACAAGGCTCCAGTCCCCCGAAGATAACGCTGACCGGAAAAGAGATTGAAATATAGGCGGGCGAACGCGGGCAATCTCATCGACACCGCAATTAATAGCGTTGGAAGGAGAGAGCTTCGATCGGGGGGGAAACTTTCTAAATAACGGCCACTCCAATAAAGCTCTCTCTACGATCGCGATGCCCTTCGGCAAACAGTCCCGGAGACATTTGTGCCTCGCGCTCGCGGAGTCAGTCAACCTTTTTAGCCGGCTCTCCTAAGGATTTATTTGTGCTTTGTCTTTGCCAGGATATGGATTCCCCTTTGTCGGCTCCTGCCCGCGGAGGAAACTGTGTCAAAAGTGTTTGAAGAATTTTTCATTTCGAAGACGCGGCGAGCACGCAGAGCTTTAATGGATTGCGTGGATCTGGGGGGGAAAAAAGCGGCTTACCTCTCTCTCTCTCTCTCTCTCGTGAAACTTTCATGAAAATTAAATCGACTTTCTCCTCTGCTCTCCGAGGGGATTCGCGTTTGTTTTTAATGCCCCGTCGGCCACGCGCTTATTCTGCTTCTGCTTCTTAGGGGCTCTGCATTTTTCGGAGCGTGATGCTTTCCGTTTGCTCTGAGGATACTTGAAAGGGATTTTTATGAAATATAAATGCTTTTTCTCGGGGGTAATTATTGTGCGGACATTAGTGTATGTTCTTTAGATTAAAGATAGTTTACCTGTTAAAGCAATTACAACGTTAGAAAAGAAACTTAAGTTCACCTCGGTGTTGCTTTAATAACTCACCTGAAACAGAAAATTAAAATTGCTAATAAGCACAAACATAAAATATGTATTTAAATAAGTGCTGCGAACATACTATTATTTACGCAGCATGATAATTAATTCAAGAACGGTGCGATAATCTTGAAAGCAGTAATTTTTGAAAAACCTTGAGGAGGTATAAATTACGCATCAAAGGGCATTTTAATGACACCCACTAAACTCAAAAATAGAACTTAATCAGATTAAAGTTGCGTGCAAGTTTTTATTGAGAGCGTTACATTCTTTATTGGGTATATAGTTTCAGAAGCCGGATACCATGGCACTTTTTAAAAACGTGGTTATGATTCACTTTATGCTGTAATACTTCCGCGCGATAAAGAGCTTTGAAAGTAAAGATTAGTCGACACGTTAACGTTACAAAGTATTAAGATACTCTTCGCAGAGAGCACTTTTGAATTTAGTACAAGAAGTGCACGCGACGTTGTACATTAAATTCAACAGCCCTCTATCAGATATTTGTTTCGTTAAAAAGCACAATTTCCACGATAGCTTTTCTTTCAAAGCGCTCCGTCAGATGTTACAGAAGTAAAAACTCGCAATAGAGTTTTTAAGAAATACTTTTTCGAACTTGTAGCTTGTATTATTAAAATGCAGAACGATAAGTTTAACGTTCGTAAAAGAAGACTCTGGAAAGGGATTTTTATTGAATTTTTATACTTTTTAAAGCAGCGCAATTCTAGAATGTAAAACGAATGAATTAATGAAACATGGGTGAGTAAATCTTGAAAGATACCATTTCACATCAACATAAATTAAATTTTTTTTCGAAGAGGTCTTGGTGTCGGAGTTATTGCTATTGGTTTTTATTACCATACTAATGGAATATTCAAGCTGCTGGTCAACTTGCTAACAGAATATAGTCTGGTTTGCATAAAAATTCAATTTTTTGTTACAACATTATTGGAACAGGGATTGCGTCACTAAATGCGTCATTTATCCGTCCAATGAACTGTATACGAGCAAACACAAATAAAATTGCTAAAAGCTTACAAAGGGAGTTCAGCCCCGGAAAAATGCATCGCCGTTTGCCTGCGCTGACTTCTCGGAGAGCGACTCGAATCAAAGAGGGCTGGACCCTCGACCAACAACAATGCACATAAAAGTGTAATTCAGTATGGGATTTCATTGACTTAATTTTTTAGCGTCAGGACATATATTCTCGCATCTGACTTACAGCGGCATAAACTTTACTTTAAAAAGGTAATACTTTAAAGCCGATCGTGTCAAAAAAACGGGCTGCAAGTAATTTTTCTCGAGTTAAACAGCAGAATTAACGAGTTCAAAGAGAGCGAGAGTCCCCCGAGCGACCTCGCCATTAGCCAGCAGCCACTTTTCACCTGCTAATCAGCCCTTTCCCTTTCGAATTAAGGTCGAGCCTCTGATTTGTCATGCACAAGCGGCGCAGCCTAATGCCGCTTGTGCGCGAGCTCGCTTGTAAACGCTAAATCAACCCCTCGATCTCGCTGCACCTGCAGTACACGCCACCCCCACTTGAGCCCCTATACATATTTCAGCTCTCTCTCTCTCTCGACGCGGCTGGGGGAAAAGCCGCTAAAAGTAACCGAAGACTTTCGTCGGCGTCGCGCGATTTCTCTTTGAGGACACTCGGCGGTTCATCAAGTCGCTTCTACTGATACGGAGGGCGGGAATGGGGTCAGAGCCGGTTTTAGGGACGTACTCGCTCGGGCGGCGTAAATCGACGCGGGTTAAATAGGGGCGAGGAGCTTCGCCCCGTTATTTTCGCGCAACAAGTCGACCTGGCCTGGCTCCTCTTATTATCGGCAGATTTTTCGGAACGGACGTAGTCGACTGGGAAATTCGTAAAAGGCGACCGTACTTTCTTTCAATTGAAAGTGAGCTGTAACCTTTTGATGTCGCGTTTAAATATAGAAGAAAACTTTTTTTTTTACTTCGCAATCAATATTTTGGTGAAAATTTAATAAAATATTGTGCAATGGAACGAAAAAATGTTTAAATTAATTCCAGTAATACTTTCAATTACTAACGCTTTTGGTATTTATTTCATTTTGTATAGTTAATAATATAATAAATAATAAATGAAATATAAAGTTGCGCATTATATTTTGCAACATTTCCGGACTTGTTATTATGTAAAATAATAATCAACCTTTTATTCATTGCTTCGCGCTTTATTATTTACGTCGTGAATTATTTGCAGCTCAAAATTACAGCTTTGAATATATTCGAAAATGTTTTTATTATTCCTTGTTAAATATTTATTCTGAAGTACTACAGCCGTTGCATTTTTATTCTAACCAAAATACGAAAAAAAAATCAATCCCTCTAAACAACTTATGTCACTCGAACGCCGACGAGCTAAAAATTCCAGTTGCAATCAAGCCCTCCAAACCGAAACAAGCATCAAAGTCAATTTCATCGCGTTCCCGCAGAAACATCCCCCGAAAATTCCGGATGAAAAAAGCCGGCGGCCCGCATATTTGCGGGAAGCAATAGCTGGAGCACATCGCCGGTCAAGTGGAACGAAGAGGAGCATTTGCGCCGCCAACTTCGGGGGGGCGATTACCAGCTGATTCCGCGGCGCCTCTCTCCGCTCCGCTTCCGTCTTTTTCCGCCCTCCGAAGCGCATATTTTCCCTTCTTTATTTCCCAGGGGGTGATTACCGCCGCATTTCCGAGATAGTGTTTTTAATTTTACGCGTCCTAATTTTTTTGGTTACACCGAAATGTGGTACGGGACGAGCTGAATAGCTGCCGCGCGCGCAATTTGGGGTTTAATTAGTCTTTTTTTGGGCGAATTTGCAGGTTTTTTTTAAAGGGAATTAAAAAGGCAGTTTGACCTGAAAGTTACACTTTTCTCCTGGATTAAATGCGAGATTTTTGTCTGCTCAACAGGGATAATTGCTCCTTTATTCTAGTGGAAACCGCTTTGTTGCTCTTTTTTTAGATTTTTATTTTAATAACTTTGTTTAAAAGTGCCTCGTATTATTACAAATGAGCTCTTTTACAACAATAAACAAATTATAAACATCAAGTGCAGACTGAAGAGAACCTTTGGCAATTAAAAATTCAATTCTTTCCTTTAAACGAACTATCATTTTTTTTGTCCATTTTCTGAATCCAATTTCGCCGTATTAAAAAGCGGAGCTAATTCTCTTCGACCCTTCGTTAAAATTTCTCGCGCATTTTAATCCCCCGCGGAAAATTTTGCCGCGATCGACCAACTTTTCTCCCCGTGACCCAGAAAACTTTTCCCATACCCTCACCGCGAAAATGCCCCGATCGGCATAATTGCAGCGGCGCGCGTCCGCCGTCCTGGCACGTACGCACGCGGCGGAGGACGCGTCGGCCGTTCTCGAGCAGCTGCAGCCGCGCACAAAGTAGGGCCCCGCTCTCGCGTCGCAGCTCCCGTCCTAATTGGCGGATATCGCGGGCGGCGACGCTCGCCGCTGCCTCGGCTTTGCGCCCGAGTTCATTTACGCGCTCGTATTTAACACGTGCTGCGAGTCGTGTTCGAGCTCCCCCCCCGGCTTTTGAAGGCCGAGCCTGAGCGAGCTGAGGGGATTCAGGGCTTCGGTGTAAGTCGGTTTTAGAAGAGCGCTCGAGTGCATGATGGACGGTGGTGTAGTGTGCGAGGTATCGATCATTTTTTTTTTTTTTTTTTTTTCGAGGGGACAGAAGTGATGCAGGAAGATTGCTCAAAGACAAAGATGGATGCTTATCTCGTAACTGAATTGGGAGAGTTTGTCGAACCGTAGATTTCACTGTTATGAAAGAAATATTGTAATTTAATTTTAATCGTAAGAGATAATTAAGAAATGTTAAGCTTGTTTTTACCTGTAGAGCGTAACTGTGAGTACAACGTTTGAATTAAAAGCAGAAGGCAGTAATTACTTTTCATTGCAGAAGTTGGCACCTAAACGTAGGCACTTCGTTATAGATTTTTTACAGAATAAAATAACTTTCTGATTATAGGATAACTTCAAGTTACTTTCAAATAGTGCTCTGCAATTAGAGAAGTAAGGTAAACGCAATTAAAGTTCCTATTAAAGATTTTTGCCTCTTAATCATAAAATAAGCAGTTCTTAAAGTGTCTTAAAAATTATCAACTTCAATTATCTCCTTTTCGAGATCTGGATGGTACTGAAGTCTTGGCTGTATTTGGTCAATAAATGAGGAAATAACTAAGTTCAGCAAAGAAAGAAATAGAATAAAAATAGCTCTTTAAGCATCGGTTAAAGAGACATTTTAGTTTTCTGCCTCTCGTATCTTGAAAGGGAACTTCAAAGAACTGCCGGAGAAGAAATTTTAAATTGGTTGAGCACAGAAACTAGAAGTTTCTTATGTTGCTCGACGAATCTTCATTCGTTACACATTTCTTGCGTATATAAGGTATATGTGACTTCGACTAAAGAGGTAGGATAATATATAGTATAAAAGATATTTTATATTTATATTTATGTTAGAAGTTTAATTGACTAAAATATGTATCTTTGATGATTCAGCAACTGTCGGAAGTCAAAGAATCATTTCATCTAAAGAGCATATAAGGAAAAAATCTAAGTACATCCCGCTCAAAAAGCTAAATATTTAAGCAAATCCAGCATCGCAGATTTAAAGCCAATCGCAAGCTCATCAATCAAGCTCGGAATTTATTACCTATACGAGCTTGTTTATCGAATTGCCCCTGCAGTTTTGTTTCCCGCCCCGTCCGCGAAAAGACTGCATCTTCGAAATATCCCCGTCCGGGGCGGCTCAACAAGTCCGTTTTCTTCGGCGTCGTGATTGATGACGCGTCCCTCTCGCGCCAACTCGATTCTCGGGGAGAGAATTTTCCTCGGGACGCGCCGCGCGACTCGCAATCGATCAATGCTAACGCTATGCGCGGGACGTCGATCGGCGCGCGGGAATGCCGCCCGCGCGCCTTTCCGCTATAAATAAAACTTAATGGATATTCAAAACGATTTTATTTATAGATTTAAAGAAACGGATGCGGCCGGAATATAAATCATGCTTCCGAGTTGACGGGCCGCCGATCGAGTGCAGGTATTCAATATTTTCCGCGATTTCAATGTTTGCTTTTTAAGCGACGCCAATTTTTGGGGCTAAGGGATTTGTGTTTGGTTGCGTTTCGATGTATAGGTGAAATCTACGTTTTTTTTAAAATGAAATTTGATATTTTTTAAATTTTCATTTTGCAAGGCGTAATTCGATTTTACGCTCGTTATGCGGGGAACGGTAATATTAGTGCAGCTGAAAATTAGCTCGGAATATTTTCTCCTTAAAGGCTTAAAATTAGAAACTTTCTCAGAAAGTTTAGTCGGAAGGTGGAATTTTACCGGCACAATATGCACGCAAAATGGAACCTGAAATTAAAGCTACTTTCGAATAGTTTACGCAAATATATATCTCAATTACGCAAACGCTTTCGCGAAGTAGTAGGTTGCCGCGGTCGGATGGAGCAATCGCAAGTCGTCGCGCGGAGGCTTTACTCGCGCATTATAAGGACCGCGCGCGAAAGTATAAATAAATTCGCCGACAATTAGCGGGGTGCACGCAAAGAATGTCGCCGTCGGAACGCGAGTAGCTTTCGCGCCGTTGACCTTGTTGTGCGCCGCCGCCGCTCGCAAATGAATGCGTCAGGAGGGGGCGAGCGGAATTACCCCGGTAATTGCACGTAAAACACGTTTAATTGTCACAGCCGAATAGCGGCGCGAACCAAGAGAGAGAGAGAGAGAGAGAGGGAGCTTTCGCATGATAATTAATTTTCCGTAAACGCTGCCGGGGATGATGCGGCTGCGTGCAATTCCTACGGCCGCCTGTCGCTTCCCATTTCACGCCGCCCTGAATCTCTGATGCGCTGATTTATATTCATTTCGATTTCGATGCTTTTTGGCGGAGCGCCGAAGGAGCGCATCGATTGCTCGCTCGGCAGTCGAATGGATCCTTTCGCGAGATGCTGCTTGCTCCCTGACTTGAAAAATTGCCTCTGCCGCGAACGGCGAGAGGGTCGTGATTTTCGATGGTGTGCTTCGATGCCGATTCATTTGGGGAAAGTGATTAAACGAGCCACTTTCGATTTGCCAAAGAACAGATTTTCAATTCGAAGTTTTATTTTCCTTCTCAAATAAAATTTGATGAAATATTTCATTGCTTTGGCAGTACTGTAGTAAAATTTATTTTAAAAAAGGCGCCACCGCGTTATTCGCCGTGAAAAAGTATTTTCTATATGCACGCAACACTCTAAATTCATGTCTATAGAATTGCTTTTTGTTGTTCAAAACAGTTTCCGATTTTCTTCAGCATTTTCCGCCAAAAGCAAACCGACAAAAACTATACAGGTGTCCAAACAATAGCACCATCATCGATGCAAATCATCGGTCGAGCCACCTGTACCGAATTCGTTTTTCACCTGCTGTCGCGAAAATACAAAACGCGGCGGGCGTCCGAAACACGTCGCACTCGACGCTCGCGTTCGCTGACTAACGAAGGCTTGATCGGTGCTTCGCTCGCGACATAATATCATTCACGGCGGGGCGGGGTTACGAAAAACGCGAGTCGCGAGGTCGCGCGGAATCGTTGGAAGATTAACGACCCGAGAGAAAGAAAGAGCAACCTGCTGCTCGTAAAGTCTCGCGAGCTCGCGAGAAACGAGGTTAATACACGAGCGTTTCTGCCTTTCGCCTCCCCTTTCTCGCGGCGCTTTTCGCTGCCGGCCGAGTTGGAAATGGAAGGCGTTCGCGTGGCTCGGCGCATTCGTCGCTGAGGGATGCCAAATTACCTTTTTTTCGAAAACGTCTCACCCGAGGTATGGAATTTTGGGAATACTTTGTAGTTGCGAAGGATGGATATCAATGGTGTCGTTTACGTTTTTCAAGTACTGTATTTAAACAATTGTCATAAAGAAGTCTGAAAGCTGGGCAAAAAAAGGAGTAAAACGTTCTTAACAGACGTTAAAAACTGTATTTTTTAGACATTTCAGTCTTATTTTCGGAAAAGTATGGTAATTTTTAGACAAACCTTACTAAGGCCATCTTCCCTGAGTTTCGATGTATATTATTACTGCGTCATCTGCATTTAAATTAAATTTATTGTGCAGTGTGTCAAGCTAGAACTTATCCGCAGCGACGTAAAAGTACAATATTGGCATGAAAAAATGACTACAAAGTACCCACGTTACAGCCTGCAAAGCGCTTGTGCAGCAAAATTAGTTCCCGTCAGCCCTCCGCACTTCGGCGCAGGTAAACAGTGAAAGCAATTTTTCTAAAATCATCGAAGCACCACCAGCTCTAAAAGCGAAAAATGAACGAGCTCGGGGCGAATAATTCATAAGCGGCAGCGAAAGTAGGGGGGGGTCATAAACGCCGACTAGACGTTCGTCTTCTCGAAGGCTTGAAAAATGCCGCGAAATTCCCGAACGAATTTCCCCCCCAAAGAGCGCGAGACAAAACGCCGCTTACGTAGCCGTCCGTGTGTATAATACACGAGGAGCGCCGCTTTTGGCCAAACGCCAGGGAACAAATGAGGAAGCGTCGCGCTTCTCATCGCCGCGACGTTTATATATATATGTAATGGCTCCTTCTCCCGCCGAGTGCAAAAGCTACTTTTATGAACGAACTTCAAGACGCCGCGCGGCTGCAATACGTTTCGAGGGCGCAACGACGCACGCGAATTTCAGCTCGTTCGTCATAACTTGCCGCGATTACGGGACGGAGTCGCTCTTTTTTGGTGGCTTTTTGTACTCTTTCTTTGTTAGCTGCTTATATGATTTTTATTGTTATTATTTGTGAATTGGTAGAAAGGGCATCTGTACCTCGACGTCATTATTTTTTTAATGAAAATATAACTACCTCAAATTTAGTGGATATTAACAATAATATATTAGTATTCGAAGTAAAATATATTTTTTTTAATTTCTATAAAAAACCTTATATACAAATTTAAGTAAATAATGTTCCAAATAAGTTTTGGGTTAATACAAATGCGAAATGCAACTCTGATTTTTCCAACCTTCATCTCGTAATGCACAGGATGTAAAAAATGCTGTTACCACGGATGCAAAAAAATATAGATGACGCATAAGAGTTTATGCGTTGGTAGTAACTTTTTAATATCATGTTACATACCGACAAGTCATTACTGGCGGGGATACAGGTTTCATCCGGGTTATGAATAAAATCACTATACCCGAACCCTTTTTTACACAAATTTATTAAAAGTAAATTCGATTAACAAATTTTTTATTTCACTTTCATTTGCACATTAAAATTACTTGAAAATTGGTGTGAATCTTTTTGAAAACTGTGGGATAAAGAAAATAACAAACGATAAAATAAATTGCATTCTTCGTAAAGACATTATTTAACAAAAAAAAAAAGAATTATTATTCATCATTTCATAATAGACACTTAAAAAACATCAACAAGGCCTCAGTCTCTCACCAAGGCAAAGAGCTGTCAGGCCAAGCGTCAAAGGCTCCTAGCAATTTTCCCGCTGAAACTCGGCTCTCTCTCTCTCTTTCTCTCTCTCTTTCGTCTATTCCTGGTACATCCGCTGCAGCGTTTTCCTGCAGCGGCGCCGCGCGCGGCTTTTATCCTCCGCCGTTGCGGAAAAGCGAAAGCCCCTCGGTGGCGCGCGCTGATTTTTCATCGCCGACGAGACTTTACATTTTTATTGCCGGCTTATCGGCAAATCTCTCCGTCGAAGAGCGGCGGAGACGAGCGACGAGAGAGAGAGAGACCTTGAGCCGAGGAACAAGGACGCGTGGACGACTTTGCTTTATAGGCGATTCGGATAAGCAAATTAGACGGACGGGCGAGCGGGATTGCCGGGTTTAATGGAGGTTCGAGTCGCTCGCGTTTTGTTTTGTGCACGAGTTTTGCGATTATCTTGTTGAAAAGCTTCTTCGATCGAATTGAAAACTCTGGTTTTGATAAGATTTCTTAAATCGCAACAATTTATACAAGTTCCCTGGTAGAAATCAAACCATTTTAAATTTTTAGAAAACTAGTTTTTGGGAAGTTTTAATACGATAAAAATTTTGTATTAAAAATTCCCATATATAAGTCTTTATATTTGGCCAAATAAAATATAAATCATTATATCTTAT
>UCOM01004421.1:0-12496 GCA_900474385.1 Ormyrus pomaceus | reverse complement strand
TTATTGTGGACTATATGTCCTTAAGAATTAATAAATAAAATTTTAAAGACAAAATATGTTTCTAATAAGTGTATTATAGATAATAAACATCTTTTTTATGAAAAAGTACAAATATTTTATGAGATGTTATGTAAATTAATGTTATTTTTAGAAATAACGTCAATTTTCATACAAAGCTTGTAAATATTAATTTGTCTATAGAATTGAAATTTTTTTTCTTTTAAGGTATACTGTATATAGGTACTAGAGGCAGTTTAAAGGCTCAGAAATGGAATTTGACTGAAACGGGAGGTCAAATTCATGATCAGTTGAGAACCTGGACGAAGAGGACATATCTCAGGATCAAGACAGCGTTAGGCCCTGTGGCTGCACATATCATTTCTATAAATGTGCGACCGACGAATCTCTGTGAATTTCAGGGGAATCCATGACCCGAATGTCATAGACTCTCCTTGTAAGTGAAAAATTTGTCCTTATTTAATCAATATTTCTGTCATATTCTTAATTTTTTTGTCCATTATTTTTAGAATTGCAGCCCTTTCCTGTAAAGTAGAATATTAATTATGTTGAAGTTTGGAATAACAGGATTTATACTGAGGTAGTTTTGCACGTGACTGAACAGTCAAGCACCATTGCTAAAGAAATTTTTATGGAGTCGAGTTGCACGCAGTGAGTTTTCGGATGACACGAACAAAAAGAATTTCCATCTCTCTGTTTTTTCTTCCATTTCCAGAATACGTAACTCAACTCTTAATCATATGCAGGTTTTAAATATTTTTCCCTTATCCTTTTCAAGGGATGTAAAATATCAAAATCGCAGTTTCAGTTTCAATCGCATGTGCCGTGAATACTTGAGCGTCTATATCTATTATATGTACTATCCTTTGAACTCTTTTAGCTTGATAAGAACAATTAGAGACGCAAAGACTAATTTCAATGATTTTCAACTTTCTAATATTTAAAAAGGCAGTTATCGTAATTTTAGTTGATATTTTTGTGGCCCTCCTGAAAGAGTTCGTAGAGCTCGTCAGCCTACTTAAGAGGGTCACTCTGGAATGGCACAAGAGGTGCAGATAACGTTGGAGAGTCGTCCTTACTCCAGAACTTACCATGCGCTGTACACGTGAGTGCACAAATAAAAACTATTTAAAGTTATTTTATAATGAATTAAAAAGCTTTAAAAGCAAATTTATTTTTCAAGAGTATTTTCAAGAAGTTAATATTCGCGGTAGAGGTAGTTAGATAGACTAGCCAACGTAAGTAAGTACATTCTAGGCTAATTAAATTGATAGTAGAGATATTTAGCGGAAGTTGCACGCATAAATAGATTTTAGCGTGATGTTATTTTTAAATGAATTTCTTGTTAAATTTGTTGACTGTTCTCAAGATTTACTGGATTGCCGTAATGTTGCATTTATCCATCCTTTTGTGTTGTTTGAGTCGTTCGATTTAAGAGTCATGCTCGACTCGATTAAAAAATTCCTTGAAAATAACATGAAACAGTTTATAGATCTCGCCGAAACTGTCGATAAAAGTTTATATTTTTCCAATGAATTAAGAAAGAACACTCGAAGGCTAGAGGCGAACTCGTTGATATTCGCATATGAAACAGTGGGCAAAACGTATCGCGCCGGAAGTTTATTGGTCCGTAAAGCTAGCATTGCCATCACGTACGCCGTATTTGCAGTCGATAAAAAGTTGATCGGGAGAAAGAAGTATCTCGCGCTCCGCGGAGGAAAAAGATTCCCGAGAATATAGGCGTCGGTAGCCGCAGACGTGACGCCATTCGGGACGCTGCTCGCGTCAGTCGACGGCCAGAATCAAGCCGATTCTTTGCAGCATGTCGTAGGTCGCGTTTTCTTCATTTATTGATTTTCCCCAAAATCCACTCTCCTGCTCGCTCATAAACCAGCTCCCCCTGCGGATAGATCCCGAGCTTTCGTCGTGCACGTCGACTGGCTGAAGGCCTTATAAGCAAGCTCCTAAGCCCTGAAACCTGTACTCATTTGCTCCGAACGAGAGAAGAAAGCTCCGGAGTCAGAGCTTCTTCTTAATCCAGCCTAAGCCTAAGCTTTATTCTGCGCATCTTTTTTAATAATAGTAACTCACTCTTCTTAATTATTAAGCTCAATTTTTTTATTCCTTAATTTATAGTTTTATTTTACATAAGGGAATGTTCAATGCACTGATAGTCCAGTTTAGTCAAAAATTTTTCTACTGCTTTAACAAGTATCTTCTCTGCAGCTGCGCGTATCTGCCTCAACAGGTACGTCGTTCGAAAGCTCATTCTAAAGGGTCGAATAAAACTCTAGCGAGTACTTTGATAGGTTGATTTGTTCATTCATCACACACAGAGCATAATAAGGATAAAAGCAACGAATTTGCAAGAGATTAAAATTTTCATTCTAAAATAAAAGACAGGCCCGTCGAAGGAAGCCAACTGGCGGAGCAAGCAATAA
This sequence comes from Ormyrus pomaceus, assembly GCA_900474385.1. NCBI lineage: Eukaryota > Metazoa > Arthropoda > Insecta > Hymenoptera > Ormyridae > Ormyrus > Ormyrus pomaceus. Next base: position 10,037 of record UCOM01004421.1, on the reverse strand, counting down.
ATGTGAGAGGTGAATTCGCCATGCCGGAGCGCGGAGCGAAGAGAAAGAGGGCAGCTTGGGAGCCGCGTTCCGATCGATAATCCGAGTTTCGGTGGCGCCGGCTCGGGTGCATGCGCTCGAACGCCTACCGACGGAAATCATCTCGAGAGGGAGGAACTTGCTACAGTTCGGCGGGCTCTGGCCGAATGAACTCGCCTCGGAGAAGAGAGAGAAAATCGATTTCCGGCTTTCTGGAGCAAAGGGCCGGTTTACGCTGCGCGAGAGCGGAATAAGCCAATAAACCAGGGGCGGGCTCGGGCAGCTCAGCCCCGAGAGGGTAAAAGGGTCGGGCGGCAGGGCGCGCGTGCGCGGCTCGTAGCTCGCAGCTCTCAGCTCGCGGCCACAGTCGGAACATGGCGGCGCGCGGCCGCGAGCCCGGGCTGCTTCGAGCTGCCTTTTCGCCGCGACCTCGGGCTGCCCGAGCAGCATGCCGCGCCTACGTTCCTGGCTCCTCTGCCTCCTTCTCGCGGCGACGCGCATCGGCACCGCTCGCTCCAACGGTAACTCCACTCTCCGCTAGCCGCGATAAAGCCAAGCCATATCCCGTCATTAATTCAGGCTGCTCGCGAATTATTAAGAGTTTTCAGGTCAGCTGATGTCGAAGGAGCACAGAACCCACGCGGCCTCCGAGAGGAAAGATGATTTGTGGTGCTACCAGTGCGACACTATTGGCGAGGGCGAGAGTTGCGTGAACCTGGCCGGAAACCACAGCTCGCTCATGCAAAAGTGCAAGGACGACAGACGGATTTGCATGGTAAGTTTGGTAAGGCGGATTTGCTTGATAAGTAGGTTGATTGAATAAGCGGCGGACGAGTTGCAGGTAAAGCGGTTCTCGTACACGACGAGCACGGAGAACTCGACCTCCGTGCCGATGATGTGGGGCCTGGAGCGCAACTGCACGAACAAGTGCGAGCCCGGCTGCATCGTCATAGGGGAGCGGACGAAGCTCTACGCCTGCACTGCCTGCTGCGAGAAGTCCCTGTGCAACAGCGGCACCGGCACCGCCAACGACCTCACCACCAAGGAACTCGAGTTCTTCCTCGCCCTCGCGCTTCAGATCCTCCTCACCGTCACCCTCTACCCTTCGTGACGCCTCGTCCCACTCCTCTCAAAACTTTATTTTACAACCTTCTCAAATTCCTTTTAACCTTTACCTCCGAAACTTTAACCTTCCAATTATGATTGCCAATTATTCATTCACCGTTAAATTACTTTATGATTCATGGATGCAATTCTTATAACTTATTGAACTATGCGGAACCGCAAATCAACAGTTTTTTTATGGAAATTCTGTTAAATATTCATTTTTTACAACTTGTAAATATGTAATAGTACGAAAACCGAAGTAATAAAAAAAGTTTTAATCTGTATACCTGCGAATTCAGTTTCCACCTTTTTCCCTCTTGTTTTTCATCGTTATCGTTAAGAAGCTAATTATTTCATTAGAAGAATTTTAAAATTGCCAGCTTCTATTGCAGCTTTTCTCTCTTATAAATAGTTAATAATTCCTCGAGCGAGAAAACGATCGTTTCCTAATAGTAAACAAGATTCAGCGTATATTCGTTTCGAGAAAATAGGAAAGGTAAAGAGAAACTGTAAATTATACCCTCTAGAGTTTCCGGAGCGTCTCGTGTCCCTGAACCTCGAGAACTTGGTTTCTCATCATCCAGCTGCGGCTAATGAGATAAAAAGCGCTGCGCCGTTAAGTTAGCGCAATTCTCGCTACCTTGAGCGACGTTATCCCTAATTAAATAATTTGTCCGATTACAAAGATTTGAAAGGATCCGGAGCTCGTTGAGAACTTAAACTCGATTCGGCTAAAATGGGAAATATTATGCCCTGCCGGCTAGCGTATATATAAATTTCAATATCCATTAGTTGATTATTAATATTACACAGGTGAAATTACGCTTGCGAAACTTTAAATTTTCTTACTTGTTCTTTAATGAAAAATATTTTTAGCAGAATAAAAATTTCTATGAATTCTATGAAAAGATAAAGATTGCAAGTACAGATCGAATTTTTAAGGGAATTTGTCAGAGTTGCTGCCGGTTCCTCCGGCAAGGTTAAAGACGATCTAGCAGTCTTCTCTTTCGTACGACTGCGCCTATTTTGAGAGAGAGAGAGGGAGAACGCGGCGCAGTCTCCTCCGCGCTCTCTTCGTTGACGAGCGCGTGCACACATGCAGCTGTCTCGGGAGATTGACAATTGGCTTTGTCGCGAGCGGCTGCTATATTCCATGCAATTAAGCCGCGTGAGGCGTTTCGAGAAATTCCGTCAATGTAGGCTTCGCGCTGATTAAATTCTTGAGCTGCGCCTTTTATTCCCACAGAATCTCGAGCTGACAATGCCCTTTTTATATACAAATCCAGTGTACGTGCACTTTATTATCGATTTTGCTTAGACGATTGACGAATGTCTCAAGTCTGGTTAAGAACAGATTTTAATCGAGCCTCCGAAAGTGTTTGAATAAAAAGGGGATCTTTTTATATTTATTTTTCATCTATCTACGGGTAATAAAAATATTTTCTGTTATTCAAATGAAAATGTGAGCATGTCTCAAATCGGACATTAAAAAATCTTCAATATTGTCAATATCCTGGCGTAGTAGGCCGAGAAAATAATAAATAAGAATAAATCTGTTTGGGGAGTGGTTTTTAGTAATCGCGGCATCGGCACCGGTGCGTCTCGTCTGCTCGCCGTGCCAGAAAGAGGAGGGCGCGCTGCTCCCAGCCTAAGAACACTGACCGCTCTATGCCAGCGATACACTACACGCATAAAGCTGCCATTATTAGAATGCCGACGTACGCACGGCACACTCGGGCGCGCCTCCTCTCTCAGTCTCTCTTTCAGTCGTCTGCGAGACCGGCCCCCACAACAGACGCGCGCGGAGCTTTCGCCATGTGCTCAAGCTCCCACGGCACCGAGTATCCGCGAATATGTCTTGCGAAACTCGTTGCTATTTCAAACAGTTCCGCGTCTTTTTAGCTCCGTCTGTTTAGTTATTTACTTGGATGATGTGATAAAAACCCGAGGAAAATGACAAGTGCGCGTCGTTTCATCCTCATCCTCGCAATCGTGATTCTTGGAAATGTGAACGGCCAGCAGCGCTACCCAAGGATCGTCCGGCCTCGGATCATCCCGCACGCCGAGCTCTCGCGCGATCGCCGCTCCGTCCCTCTGGACCGCCGGGCGAACCTCCAGTTCCTCTCGCTAAACGAGTGGATCTTGAAAACGGAGCCCAGCAGCCAGCTGGCCCTCTCGCCGAAGTTGAGAGTCGAATGGCCCGGTGGGAGTGCCCTCTCGGCCGAGCCACTGCTCTCCTGCGATAGCTGCGAGAGCCGCGAGGGTGAGGTCTACGGCCGCGAAGGGAGCTCCCGCGTCCTCATGACCCACTGCCGCTCGGGCGAGTTCTTCGGCCTGGTCAACCTGGGCAACAGGAGCTACCTGCTCGAACCGCTGCTCGGCAGCAAGACCGGACAACACCTGCTCTACGAGGCCGAGTTCTCGAGGTCGAGGCGCGAGGCCGACTCCTCCTCGCCTTCCCCGACGGTTTACGAGGCCAGCAAGAGGTTTTACAATCTCAGCGGCGACACCTTCGACCAGGAGAACTACCAGGATAACCCGGAACTGCTCACCGAGCCGAACGAGCTCGGAAGGAACAACGAGCTGGAGGCTGGCGGCGGCTCCGTCGCAGAGGATGCCGATGGCGTGGCGTACTTTTACGATAGGAATTCCGAGAGAGACCGACTGCCGAGTAAGTGTCCATTTCGACGAGTATTACTCGTTTGCCTCGATGCCGATTTTACGAGCGGCTTTTTCATGGGAATCAAGTCAAGAATCAACTGACTTGTGGCTCTTCAGGGCATCGTAAACTTAAGCTTTTCTTTAAGTATTCTTTCACTTTCAAGTCAAGAGAATATATATATAAAAATGAAAATGAAATTTTGCTTAATGGCCGATAATAAATTCTTACATTCTTGCATAACATAGTAAACAAGCTGTTATCAGTCTATTAAGTACTGCAGCAATCAGTGAGTTTTTTTAAAAAAATGAAAGTGGACATTATTTTAAGTCTTGACGCAACACTTTGCCGGGTATTAAAAAGTTGGGCAATTTTCAAGTGAATCATCTGGCCTAATCAGCACTCTAGTCTTTGTATATTACATAAGTATCAAATCAAAGACTCAGACTAAGCTAATATTAGTGTTTCTATAATATATCACAGGCAAACGTTTTCAAATCCAAGTGCATAATGGCACATTCACTTTTATTCGAATCCCGATTGCGATGCCTTATTGGGAAATATATTAATATCGATACATAATTTTAGTTTTATCTTAGAACAGTCACGACTAGTGATTTTACAATAATAATATAAAGCTGATAATAATTGATTTACAGCTAGAAAAACAATGAACAAATTTTCACCAGCAAAGTGGCTCGAGCTTGCAGTAGTAGCTGATTATTCCGTCATTGATTTTCACGGCTCACGAGTCCAACAGTACATTTTCGCTCTTCTCAACATCGTGAGTGTATCTCATCATTACTTTTCCAATGAAAATCTTAACAACTTATATCGAATTCCAACTTGACTGGGCGATACTTAATGTGAAAAGTTAAGCACTCGAAGAAGCTGAGGGATCAAAACGATTAGCAAGTTCCGCCGTTATGCCGGAAGGCTTGAAAAGTTAAATCGCCCTTAGGGACGCGTTGATAAGCATTAAAGTTCAAATGTCTTGGGATAAATTCGTTAAAGCCTGGCAAACTCTATTTTCCGACGTCCTTTAATCCCCTTGCTAGTCCAATTTATACTGGATATTCTTTTTCAGGTCAGCGCTATTTACAAAGATCCCTCGCTCGATGCGAATATGCAGCTCGTGCTGGTTCGCCTGATTTTTTACAGGGAGAAAAAGGATGGAATGGTAGTAATGGATAATGTTTTAGCTGTATGTATGAGTAGTGAAGCTTGGGTTAAAAAGGCTTACCGCGTGGTTGCACAGGTTCACCAGGGGAACTCGCGGCGCTCCCTCGAGAACGTGAACAAATGGAACCGCAAGCTCCTGGCGCTGTCGAACCAGAGCCACGACGTGGCCGTCTGGCTGACCAGACTGGACATTGGCGGACCTTCGGGCTACGCGCCCGTCTCCGGGGCCTGCGACCCCTCCAGATCCTGCGCCCTCAATCGCGACGAGGGCCTCACCAGCGCCTTCATCATCGCCCACGAAGTCGCCCACATGTTCGTATATCCTGCGCTGCGCTCTTTTTTTTTTATCAGACCCAAACTAACGTACCGCCTTTCCAATAGATTAGGCCTCTCTCACGATGGCGACCAAAATTCTGGCAACACTTGCGCCAGGGAAGCTACGCGAGGCAGCATCATGGCACCGATGGTCGCAGCTACTTTCCACAACTTTCATTGGTCCACTTGCTCGAGGAAGGAGTTCCATCGAAGGGCAAAGTAATTTTATAAATGCACTAATAAATCAGTGATCTCGAAAATGCCTAATTTGTTCAATAGCTAGAAATTGATATTGAAGGATCGATTGATTACTTAAGCGAAAAGCGTCGCAATAAATTCAAGGGGACGAAAATACTTTCAGACACTGGTCGTGCCTTTTAAATCGACCAAGCGATGATGATTCGCCGATTGCTAGAGGCAGCCTCAACGAGCTTTTCAGTATGGACGAACAGTGCAGGATGGAATTCGGCGAGGGGTAAGCGTTTCTCTATATTTATCTACTTTTTACTCTTATACGCAAACTCATTTTACAGTTGGATAAATCATTTAATCATCATTTTGAGATCGAGGAAAAAGCCCGTCGCAATCCCCTTATTATTGTAAAAAAAGAGTTTAGTAGAGAATAAGAAGTTTTGGGTTACACATAGCAAGAGCGGAGCAATCTATCGGCGACGTTCAATGCGCAGCTATTGTAATTAACGCCGGGAAGCCATTACAAGCCTCGGTACGCCATTAAAACTCCACTGAGCAGGAGAAAACAACTGCAGATTAGTGATTCAGTTGGTGCGAAAGTTACGCTTCGCGCGTCGTAACTTTCGCAACGTAAAGGGAAAAAGCGACGCGAAATTCAAACGGCAAGATGGAGGAAAGTAGTTGAGTCTCAGATGCGCATTTCTGTAGTTTGCCGGTTTAACGAGAATGAAAAGTCAGTTTATTGATAATAAAGCGAGGCAGCATTGTCTCTTAGACGCTTGCCACTCTGTAATTCCACCACTGGTAGTTATTCCACCGCGTGCGGTGAAACTCTAGAGAATAGCAGACTTGTTTAGTAAGATTTATTTCTCTAATAGATTGCGATGAAAGAAACTAAATCGCTTTTATCCGTTTTTATAAAAGTTTTCCTTTCGAGACGAACTAGTGAAAATTTCGAGGCTGAGAAGCTGAGCTCTTTTTGAAAGTGCGGCCACGAGGGAGCTATGTATAGACGAGCCGAAAAAGCGGGGAAACCGTGTTTGTTTACAGATATAGCCGATGCAGGAATCTGGAGTCGTCGAATCTGTGTGCGCATCTCTGGTGCGGACGGGGGAACAGCTCCGAGGCCTGCAAAACGAAGAAGGGACCGCCGCTGGAGGGAACATTGTGCGCCGAAAATAAGGCAAGTGAGAGGGGAGGACTTAATGACCGCCGTCGGCGTTGCCGTCTCCGACTTGACAATTTCTGTCGAGCTGCTTCTCACGACTTGACTCGCTTCATTGCCTCATTCGTGCAATCAAGCGCGCATTCTATTAAAATAGAATCTTTGGCTTTAGTGGTGCGTAAGCGGCTTGTGCGAGTCGATCGAGCAAAAGCGCCGCGATCCAACGCCTCTGGCGGTTCGCGGCCTCGCTGGAGATACTTGGGCTTCCTGGGGATTATGGAGCGAATGCTCTACAAGTTGCGGCATCGCCGTGCAGTACAGGATACGACGCTGCATCGGCTTGTGAGGACTACTTTCCTTTACTTTCCTTTACCAACCAGAGTGAGCGTTCGTTTAATCGATTACGATTTTAGTAGCTGCCAAGGCGAATCGAAGGAGTTTCGCGTTTGCAATCTGGCAGCGTGTCCCGATCGTCAAGACCTGAGAGCAAGCCAGTGCGCGAAATTCTTTCGCGAGCACTCCGGCCTAGGCAAGACTCGATCGGATGCTAACGACACTTGGCTGCCTTACGAGAGCTTTCACGCCAGCTCCAATTGTCAGCTCGTCTGCTACAGGAAGGAGAGCTCCGAGATTTTTCACACGGGGCTGGACGTCGAAGATGGTACTCCTTGCTCGTACGAGACGAGCGACATTTGCATCGGCGTAAGTTCGGATAGAGCTCGGATAGAACAATGAAAAAAGCAAATAAAATTCCAAGCGACTCGCTTTCAGGGTGCATGTCGCTCGATGGGCTGCGACGGAGTGCTGGGCTCGGCGCGCTCGCGCGACGCTTGCGGCCAGTGCGACGGCAACAACTCCACCTGCGAGAGCGTCGCCGGCAAGTTCCAGCGGAAGCTGCGTCGAGGTTCGTATCAGCCCCACTCGATAATCGAATCTAGCAGCGGCCCAATGGCTCCGAAACTAGTTTATTGCTCGACGCAAGACTCTCTCCTAAACTCGATGAACGCTCGGGCCAACTTTCCGCTTCGAAAATCGATCGCGGCCAACAAACTAGCGAGAAAGCCACTCGAAATTTCATTTTCAAATAATTTCTCATTTCTCATTTCTCATTTCTCATTTATATAAATAAATACACAAAGTACAAGTCCGTCGATACTTGGTAGAAACGACACGGCTGGCAGTGCTGCCGAAATCCGCTCACAACATCAAAGTGGCAGTTACGATTCTGCTCACGGATTCGGTGCCTCACGAGGGAAACGTGAAAATTCTCATCCGAGACGGTCAAAGGAGGCGGCACGAAATAAGGGAATTCGACGCCGACGGACGAGCGGCCGTTATGATAATCGAGGGTGCCGCCTTCAGAGCCGAGAGACTCGAAGAAAAATACCTACTCTGGAGCAGAGGAGCCCTCATGTCTGATATTGTCCTTTCGGTAAGCAAAAAAATATTTCATTTATCTTGGATTTTTGAAGAATAAAACCAATTGAGCTCGAGCCGTAACAGGAGGAGTCGTAACTGCACGAGCTCGAGCTATTTTTAAAAACGCGTAAATCCTAAATTAGCTGTTTTGAATCAGCTGATGGTCGCGCGAAGCGTTATCCGAACGGGCGCCTCGATCTCCGTGTCATCCCAATACACGATAGCACGCTCGGCACTTGACACTGCGCGCGGTCGATACGTCTGGCTACTGGCTCCTGCCGCGGGACCCTGTCCAGTCAGCTGCGGAGGTGCTCTCAGGCGCCGGACGCTGCTCTGCAGAGACGAGCTAACGCGAGAGCTGGTCTCCCGCAGAAAGTGTCTGCTAACGGCTAAACCCCCTGGACATCGTCAGCTCGAGAGGTGTAACGCTAAAAGGTTTGCAAATCAAAACATTTACAATCGGAGACTCTCTTACCGTTCTTATTCAAACTATAACCAAGTCAAGTCCTCTTTTATCAAGTGGCACCGAACCTGCTTATTTACTTTACGTATACACATAGAATTTTTCCGAAATTATTGAAGCTTAGAAAAATGCTCAAAATTTTACTACATCCGAATATAGGTTTACGTTATGCTCATCGGAAGCTGCACGTGGAACAAATCCCTCGATGCGCGTATTATACATATAGCATAGTAGCACATAGTATAGTATCCATTACGTGGCTTAAAATAAAGTTCAAAGACTCGCACATGCGTATCCATAAATCCGAAAATTTCATTACGGATATTTCACCCGATGAGTGCCATACGCGAAATAGAATTCCTCCTTCGTTTTTTAAAAACTATACAACAGTTTCAATTAAATGTCTAATAAAATAAGTAAGTCTTACCAGTCGCAAAGAAAAACGTAGGTAAAACGGCAGAAAAGAGATTGAGAAAAAAAAGGGAGGTAATTTTCAGCTGCGACTACGTGTGGATAGCAGGAATGTGGGAGCGTTGCAAAGCAGCCGAGGTGGAATCCGGAAGCTGCGCACCGACCCAAGGTGTTCAAAAGCGCACGATATACTGCGTGCGATCCTCGTTCGCGGAGCATCAGGTCACTCGAGAAAACGAGCTCAAGATTTACCGGAACACCGTGCAGCCGTCCAAGTGTCGAGACCAGAAGCAACCAGCTACCGAACGGCCCTGCAGTCGAGTACCTCTCTGCTCCGGTCATTGGGTCTACGGTGATTGGTCGCCTGTGAGTCCTATCTCCATTCTTCTCTATAAAGCGTTTAACGAAAGGAATCGACCTCCATTTCTCATTTGCCTATCCGCTACAGTGTTCGCAAAGTTGCGGCAGAGGGCTGCAGACGCGCAAGGCTCGCTGTCTTCAAGTTTCGCCGCTGGACCTTGCCGAGCAGCAGCAGCTTCTCTTGGACTCTTGCAACGCGACGCGTATTCCCGACGAGGTGCGCGCCTGCAAGGGTATGGCCAGACATTCTCCCGAGTGTTCGAACTGCAGAATCGATAGGGGCTTCTGTGTCGCTCGAGACTTCAATCTCAGCTGCAGGAATTCTGTCTTTCGCAGAAGATGTTGCCAAACGTGCCGGGCAAGATCGAGGGGAGGCTGAAATCTCTGAAATTCCCTGCGCTCATTCGCTTGCAAGGAGAAGCTCATCGAAAAAAATCATCAATCGTTTCACCACCATAATAAATTTAGTTTTTTTCCGAACATTTTTTTCCTACAACATTTTGATGAAATTGTCTTTTTCTTTTTTTTCATCTTCATTTAAAGAGCTCCGCGCGATCGAAAAGCTTAAACAAAGTCCGTTTCCCAAACATGCGTTCTTCTGGATACTTGTTACACTGATAGAATATTGCATTAAAATTTACGAAAAAAACCCGTATAAAAATTACGAGACGAATCGTAATCGTGGGATCATGTGACATTTTGTTCATTAATACGACACCGCGCAGAAAATTTTACTGACTGTCACG
>UCOM01004420.1:0-12485 GCA_900474385.1 Ormyrus pomaceus | reverse complement strand
GTTCACGCTCGCGGCGTTCCTCCTCCCCCTCTCTTCTTCCCCTATCTCTCTCCTAGCTTGCGCGTCACAACGTCTCGGGCTGACCTTGGCCTTGACATCGACCGAAGCGTCCCGCCGCTACGCAGTTGCATCAGCGCTGACGTTAGCGAGCTGCGCGGCCGCTTTTTCAACGCTCGACAGGTGTTCGCGCCCGCCGCCCTCGCACGTCGGCGACACCTTTTTTCTGCCGCGGCCTGACGCGCCGAACGCGGAATTTCCTTTTTTTTTGTCTTTTTTTTTTTAAATTCAGCTTGCAGTATAGGTATAAAGTTTAATTGGTGCGGTACGGTTTGGCACTTATCAGATTTCATCATATTTTCAAGTATGTAATGTAATTTTGTCGATGCAAATAATTTTGTTCGAAAAATGATTTAATTGATAGCTGACATTTTTTTAATTTGGTATACTGTAAACATTTTAGTAAGCATTCATTACATTATTCTATATGAATCAAAATAAAATCTCTTGTTAGAGAAGAATGCAAATTAATTTAGTTTTAATAAAATGTTTATTAAAAATCCTTCAGAGTCACTTAGAATTTGTGAAATTTTTCAACAATATAAACATTAAATTTCATTAACATCTTTTTTTATATTAGCTTATTCCAGGATGGCGCATCAAATTCTTACAGCTTCACCAACGACGTCTTCTCAACAAATCAGTTTCTGTAAAATCTCCAAAAATGACTTTATACCCGTAATATAAACGACTTCAAAACGCGGCTTTATACGAGCGCAGAAAATTCGGGAGCCAAAAAATTTCTGCATCAATCACGAGTCAAGACGAGTACAAAAAGTCGCGTGTGCCATATCGCACACACTCACCTCTGGGAATTTTCGAAAGCAGCGCGAGAAGCGCCGGGAAAACGCTCGTCGCTTTCCCGGCCTCGTTTCCTCCTCCCCTCTGTCGCATTGATTTTTCCCGAATTCCCGAGGCTCGTGCATTTTTCGACGGAGCCGTTGAATTAAACAGCTTCGCAAGTACTTTGCGAGGATGAATGGCGAGGTTCGACGGGGGTTATTAAAAATGAGTTTCAAAGAGGAGAGCTCGCGGTTTTTATCGGGTACACTTCAGCGCGAAGAAGTGACATTACGTGATTAGGCGATTTTTCAGCGGTTGCATAAGGCGTCCGAGAGGTCGACTTAAACGAGTGCAATGTGACATAATAGTGTCTTGCGCGGAGCTTCAACAGACAGTTTTTATTGTTCGTTAACGAATTAACGATGATAATAAATAAATAAAAATTTTAAACGCTTTTATTTTGAAGATGGAAAGTACGTCAAAATTGAAATCAGTAAGTTCTAAAATCAACGGAATCAAGGTGATTTAAAGAAATATTCAAGCAAGGCTTGAAAAAAGGCTGCAATTAATTTGCGTATCATGACAATACAAAGGCAAACTAAAAATATAAATTTTCAATGTTAAGAAAGTCAAATTTTAAAGCAAGAAGCGAATAAGAGGGAAATGACTACTTATCTGACCTTCGCGCAACATTGAAAAGTAGCTCTTTCAGCTTTCTGCAACTGATTTACTTGTTATCATCGGGAACAAGACAATGCGCCAAATTTTGTTTTTAATTCGGTTTAATTCGTTTCGCTGCGTAATATTTCATAATTATTTTATTATTGGAAGGCTTTCAACAGCATGTGCAAGTAAATTATTAAAACAAAGACCGACAACGTATATACAATTGAACTGAGTATTTTCATAATTACGCAATAAATCAATTTGCATAATAATTGATTTTTATTATAAAAAACTGTAATATTTTAAGCTGAGCTTGAATAAATTGAAATCGATTGAAAAACTTATTTCAAAGATCGCTATTAGCGAATAATAGGATTGGCTTAAGAGTTTTTTCTTGGAATTCCAACCAACTATTGGGATGAACAATACTTTGAGAATCTGTTTTATTCATAAAAAGATGCAGAATAATTTAGATTCGTAAAAGATCTCTGACACAGTGACCTTCAGCAAGTCGATAAGAGAATCAGAAACAAAAGAAGTTACATGTTACACCAGAATGCGGAAATAGCACCAGAAGAAGAATGCACTGGAATTGTATGCTCGAAGTGCAATTTTCTACTTTAAACGAAAAAAATTTAAATGCACATGTGCATATTTGAAATTAAAATTCGCAGATAAAGGATAGCCTTTGCACAAGAGTTTCGTTCTTTTTCCTGAAAATGAAACGTTGAATAACTTTTTGACCGATTAATGCTTTCCACGGAAGATTCTTATATCGCATAACTAGAAATTTTAATAATTCGAACGAAATATGCTGCTGTTCCAGAACTATAAAATTTCATCATTATTAAAGATTTAAAAAAAAGAAAACAATCCGAATTTTCAGCAGCAGCAATGCACCGCAGCTCGGAAACAAAGAAAGGAAAGCCCGCAACAGTCCGCCCGAATAAAAGAGTCATCGAGCGAGAGTCGGTACAAGCCGTGTCCGAGAGCGCGGCGAGTCGAAATTCATTAGCCGGACGAAAGTGCAGTGCAGCGGCGCGCACTACTCTCTCCCGCGTCGCGCGGCGGCGTCTCTTTCACTCGGGCGCGGCGCGCGGAGGGTCGCCGCGTCTGAAATAAAGCAAGGTCAAGTTTAGCCAAGGCCGCGCTTAGCCGAGAGAGCCGATAGGACAGGAGTATCGGCCCCCGCGCGATCCGCTTATTAATAAACGCCCGGCGCCCGATAGCTGCCGCCACTCTCGGCGTTCTGAGAGCAAAGTCGCGCCGAAGCCTCCCCCGAGATTCCGGATTCGTCGCGGACTTTGATTCGTGATTCTGGAGAACGTCTTTTTTTACCGGCCGATTTATCGAGGATGGAAATTCATTGCGAATCATGGTTTTTTTTTGGTTCTCTTTTACTGATTAGTGTGGGTAGAGAGTTTCGTATTATGAACTTTAACTATATCCCTGTGGAAAATTTCACCATTTTTCTTGGCCAATTCATCAATAATTGACCAATTTTTTTTGGACAAATATTTTGGTAAAATATTGGTAAAAAACTAATGAAAAATAAATATGGTGGATTTAATAAGAATGTAAACTAAAATTTTATATTTAAAATGTAAGCAAAAGTTTGCGGATTAAAAAATTTAATTAACAATTTAACTTTTTTATTAAAATTAAAAAATATTAAATAATGTAATATATAATTATTCAATACTTTTATTTCATGCAATTTTAAAAAATTATTTAAACTAAAAATCAATTTAAGTAGAGAATTCTCTAAAAATAAAACCTAATAAAATTTAATAAATAAATCTAATAACATTTAATAATCTATTATTAAATGTTATTATTTACAGATTTTACTATTATTTTCACTTTGGCCAATTTGTGAACAATTTTTTGATCAAAACGGTGTCGTCTTGAACAGGGTTTTTGGTAAAAAATTAGGTGAATTTAAAAAAAAAAGAAAAAAACTGACCAAATAATGGTGAAAACTTGCAACAAGGAAAGCAAATTGGGCATTGTAAAAATATTTAAAAAATAATATATTAAATAATATACCGTTCAGCAATTCTTTGAACGTAAACTTTCATCCGCTAGGTATGTAATATTAATTTACCTTCATAAAAGCTTTTAACGGAAGCTTGGTTATTAACTGATAAAAGAATGTAAACATGAAAACAATTAACTTATTCATAGTTTCGGTAATAAGTGAAACTCAAATACTTAAAGCACAATACGCGCGCAGTAAACAGTTTCTTAAGTATTAATAACGTGCAAAATTGATGAGAATTATTTCCGATACCAAAATAAACGCCGAAAGTGAAGGAACATTTTGTTTCGTTATACACAAATAATTAGTCACCACTAAATTTAATCTTTATGTAATGCGCCGTTGCGCCACATTATAACTTTCGCGAAGAAAAGTTAAAAGTCAAAGAACGCGAAATCTAACGAAAAATTTTGCAATTTCTGGTCGCGAACAGAACACGCAGGTATATATACCCATCCTCGTATAGTGACCGAAAGCCGTCGTAATTCTCGAAAAGTCGCTCTGGCCGATCGGCGGCTCCCAAAATTACGAAGGACCATTATAAATTTCGCGTCCGCGACGCGGCAGGTTAACGAGTGACGCACCGGTTCTAATTTATTAATAAGACGGAAGGCCGCTAAAGTGTAGTTCTCGCGTTCGCGTTATACACTTCATGATTTTGACCTTAGAATAAACACTAAAAAGCCGCCGCCGCCGAGCACTAAAAGTCAAAGTGCATGACTAATGCCCCGGCTGCGCCCGCGATTTAAATATTCGCACGCAACAAGTGCGGCCTTCGCCTCGCGGTGTTCAATTTCTGTCGGCTTTCCGGAAATCGCGCGTTATTGCGCGTCCAGTTCGGAACATTGAGAGGGGGGAGGGGAGTCGAGCGCCGCGAGGCCCGTCTTTCTTTCTGGCGCGAGACTTGTAACGAAATTGGCACGCGAACCCGGATGGGAAATTCGACGCGCTAAGCGCGAGACTTCTTTCTCGATCGTTTCGCGGCGTCGCCCGCCGAGTTCAAGGAGGCACAAGTGAAGGATCCTGAAGGAGAAAAGGGGAATGGCTGCTCCGAGCTTCGAGCTTGCATCATCGTCGGATTTCCGTTTCTGCGCGGATCGCTTTCGGCTTTGTGCACGAGCTTTCGACTTGCGAACTTTTGTATATCAATTTGCAAACTTGTCGTATTCTAATTTTCGCATTGGAATGTCTCGATACTAATTTTTCAAGCAGAGCTTTAATAAGGTCCCGGGAGGTTCGAGAATATTTTTTTTATAGAAACGTCACTTTTTCGTTAGAGACTTTAGTACAGCGGAGTTTTGAACCTTATGAAGGACACGGCTTTGGAGCATAGATTCATTTCAAAATTAAATAATTGTTTTTTAAAAATTTTATTTTCAGTATGTACAGAATTCGGGCTTACGTACCCCTGATGGTTCAATTTCAATCTTATGAGCCAATAGTGGATTTTTTAACGGAAATTCGGTATTCTACTGCCGGTGAAGATTTTAGGTTTTTATTAACATTCAACATCGTAACCTTAAGCAATCTCGAATGAGCCACGAAGAAAAACCTCGATCAATTATTTATAAAATAAGAAAAATAAAAAAAATATATAATTTTGTAACGAGGCTATAAGGCTGATAATTAATTAGGAGTGTAATAATAAATTAGGAGTGTTATGTAGAATTGCGCAGAAGGCATCGGCGATCGATGATTAAAAGTTATGTTTACCGATTTTTGTTATTGTACATGTGGTGTCTTTTCGTAATAATAAAAAAAAGGTTTTTAATTAAAAATAATTAGAGTCTATAACAAAACTCTTCTAAATTATGAATATTTTAAGAATAAAAAAAGAACTTACAGTTTTACAAAAATTGGAAAAATGAAAAAAATCAAACCATCGAAACTTATAGAAAGTTTGCATTAGTTTAAAATCCTACACTGGATACTCAAATTTTTGTTATAACTGAAATTAATGTCACACTTGATAAATATTAATCTTAAATATTGCCGCTAGCTCAGCGGAGTATAGATGTAGTATTCAGGAGGTTTTTTTTCGAAAGGGGAAAGGAATCACAAAATAAATGAAACAAAAAAATTAATTTCTTTTCAAAATTTTATCACGCGGTAGAACACGGCTAACTCTGGATAAAATATAATATAAATTAAAATTGAAATTGTTAATTATTAACGGATCGCGTCGTGTTCGCTAAAGCCGGAGCGGGCGGAAGAAAATTCGGATGTCTGAGGTCGCCTTGAGCCCCTTGTACGCAAGTGCTAAAGGGAGCACAGAGCGAAGGGCCAAGAACAACTGCACGGGCGCTAAGGGAGAGCTTGGCGCGAGAGCCTGGACGGGAATTCCTTCTGCGGTTCAAGGCATAGTGAACGATGTTCACTGGTGGACGGCTGGGTCCAGAGTGAAGCTGCGACGCTCCGTAAAAAAAAAGTATTTCAAAACTGATCAATTATCAATCAATAAACTCGCATTCCTCAAATAATAAACTTGATCGTCAGTGGGGCTGACAATCCTGATGGACAACCTTTGCCCCAGACGTTTAATTGTCAGTCGAAAAAGGGTTGTTCTTGTACTATTTTACAAAATAAGAAGCACTTCGAGGTATAAAGAGCGTAGATCCTTAAATAAGCCAGGAGCTGACGATGACGTCGATCTCGAAAGTCCCAAGCATCCAATCCCATCATTAACTCGACGAAAAAGCTCGAATTTCATCTCGGCGCTCGCTCTCGTTAATTAACCGTCTCGTGTCAGTCGTTTGGCGCGGATCTCGGCAGCGGTGGGAAATGTCGACAGGCGCGTCGCTCGCAGATGTTCCGGAAGGTTAATCGATTACCCCCCGAATGCGCCTATTGTTCCGCGAGAGCTGCACGCGGAAGCTCGCGGGGTCGGCCTTCGGCCGTTCTATGGACCTCCGGCCTGCTCTTCCATTGGCCGGTGATAAGGTCAAGGTTCGCTTCGAGAGACTTTTTGACCTTTAGCGCTGTTTTTTTTTCCGATGTAGGTTTATTTGGCTTTGGGATATACTGCTAATTCAGCGGAAAGCTGTTTTATTATACTCGTTTTGTATGCGCATCGGCCTTTTTGCGTCTAATTGTAAGAGCACTTTAATTTTTTAAAAAAAGAGCTTACTTTTTAAGCTTCGCGAGAAGCTTGAGTGAGATTTATTTAAAACTGATGATCTAAAGTAATAGTATAAAGAAGAAAAATTAACGGAACGACTCTTAACTGTCAAGATTTTAATTCAAATTTAAAATCTAAATTTCGAAAGTGAAGACCCATCTCGAAACTGAGATAAAAATAAAAATATCGCAATAATTCAATATGAAAATGTACCGCTACTCCCTGAGCGTTAAATTTCTTCGAAAGACCTTGAATTTTTAATTACCCAGGGCACAGTGTTACAATACACGTACGGTGTTCAGCGCCTGCGAAAATTCCTCGAAAAGTATTATTGTCTTTCGATTAGCGCGCGCATCAGGTCTCGGTGATATATCCCTCAGGTCCAGCTTTAGCGCGCGCAAGCTCGCGGCGATACATCGGCTTTAGAAAGTAAAACCGCCGGTCGACGGGCTCGTGTGTGCTCGGAGCCGCGCGGGGTGGAGGGAGGGAGGGAGAGTCGAGGAGGCAACCCTGACTCACCCCCTCCGCCCGCGGCCGAGCCATGGCCAAGGTCCTCCCCGGTCACGGGCACCTCTCCGCGAGCCCGAGGTTATAACGCCGGAGAGATATTCCCCTCTCCTCCGCCCCCCCTCTCTCTCTCACTCTCCGCGTTCTAGCTCGATTCAAGGTCCAGGGGTTGCGCGAGAGAGCGAACCCAACGTCCCGAGGCCTTTTTGCGCACAGTGATTTTTAATCGGATGTATATTCTCCGCCGCCGAGGTTGAGAACGTTCCTCGCTATTTTTACACCTGGGGAAATTTTCGAGCGCTTTTTTTTCGTCCTACTCTTTTCGATTATCGGCTTTTCTTTTCGAGGAGAGCCGCGGCGAGGTGCGACGGAGATTCGAGTGGCGGTTTTTAGTGAAATTTCGAGAGCGGAATGACGAATTTGCGTTTTATACGGGCGCGGGGCATCTGCGCTTCATTGTTTCCGCGAAGTACTTTGCGAGCGTTAAATTTATATATCAGTCGCGCGTAACGACGGAGGCGGCACTTTCGCAAAATTCCGTTCTAAATTTAAAATTTAGTTTCAAGGTTCTTTTACGTAAATTTCGAAAGTGCGGGTAAAGAGATTTAAATGTCAGAGAGGCGATTGAATTTTAAATTTTCACTGCCAAGTAAAAATTTACATCGGAGGGTGGTAAAATTCTCGAAGGATTATTAAGTCAATTTTCTGTTTTTTTTAAATGCTAAAAGGTTTTTTAAAATAAAGTACTTATACTTCCTAAAACTGCAATATATTAAAACTAAATTTTTGAGTACTTTTTCATATATTTATGCGTTCGAGAGCTACATTAAATTTAATTTTCTAAAACAGAAGTTTGACAAAGGCTGCCACTTCACATAAATTAAAATAGATTTTTAGAACAATGGACGAACACATTAAAATTTGTAAAAAATTCAATGGCCATCAAATTTTGAGTCTGTGACCTTCTTAAGCCCAACTTAGATTGTTCAAGCAAGAGTAGCTGTTATTTTTAATTAAAAAAAAACGCCAGCAAGCAATTGAAAGGCCCTGCAGGACCTTCATCCCTCCAGAAAAAAAGCGCCAACTGCATAACGAGAAATCGTTGCCGTTGCAAAAAAAGACCAAAATTCTCTCTCTCACTCTCAAAGCAGCCCCTCCAAAATGATGCATCCCCGTGCGGCGTACGTGTCTGCTCGGTCGCTCTTAGAGAGGGAGAGTGTAGGTCAGTCGCTCCTCGGTACGGGCAAAGGGCGCGACCTAGACCTTCCTCCGCGCGCGGCGCTCGATGACGCGGCCTCGCCGGGGGTCGAGGATAATGCGCGCGAGATATCGCCTCGCCTCTCCCCCGCGGACTCTCCTTTCGAGAGGCGCCTTCGTCGCTCCGGTGATCTACGGAAGTGGCTGGATGCTCTTGTCGGGGGGGAGTTTATTTTTTAGAAGGGCCAAGGCGGAAGGAGAGCAACGTCATTATTGGGAGGAGCTTCGCTCGAGAGACTTTTATTTGTTTGATTTTCCATTTTTGCGGTTTTTACGATATACTGGACGTATCAATGATATACTTTGTAGTCGAGTGGCATTTTTGAAAGGTAAATCGAACAGTTTCTAGTTATTTTTATAATAAGAAATTCGTAGAAAATTCGATGTCATCCTTCTATTTAAAGTCCTATTTAATTCTCGGTAAAAAATTTCAACAATCTACATTATTTACCCGAATATTCGGTTTTACTTAAAAGAAGACAAATCAGCGAACCTCCATCATCCAAGAGGGCGACGAGGCGCGTAAATAAAACACAGCTGAAACCCAAGAACGCGTCGGCCCTTCCCCCGCGGGCGTCCTTCCCCGCCGCGGGCTGCGTGGGAGCTCGATTCCGGAAAAGCGTCGCGCGTCGGCGTGGGAGGGAGGGTTGCTGCCAAGTTCAAGGCCGCCCGGGTCGCGCCCGAGAGCCGAGCGGTGCAACCCGAAATCCCGACTATAGCTAAGACGCGAGTGGGCGCGACCCGCTCTGTTACTCGACTCCTTTTTGGGTTACGCGGCCATTCATGAGTTTTTATCGAGCGGCTTCGAGCCGAGGCGCGGGCGCATTTCATTAACAATTTGCCGTACTTTGCGTAAAGCGCGCTTTCGCTTTCGCGATGATGTTGCGAGTCTGTTCATTGGTTGGTGAATGGTTCGCTTGAATGCGTTTAGGACAAGGCGATGGTCGTGGTAGAT
Source organism: Ormyrus pomaceus (assembly GCA_900474385.1). NCBI lineage: Eukaryota > Metazoa > Arthropoda > Insecta > Hymenoptera > Ormyridae > Ormyrus > Ormyrus pomaceus. The sequence goes on along the minus strand of UCOM01004420.1, from coordinate 3,101 downwards.
AGATTCATAATTGGGTGAATTAAGAAGTATAAAAGTATAACTTACTCCAAGTAAATATAAACGTCAGGTACATCCGATTTAAAGTTAAAAGACCCATTTTTGGGTAAACTTAAAGTTTGAAGGCAGAAATAAAAATCTTTCACTATAAACATCATGTGCAATAAAAGTGAATCAATTCGCAATAGCATTAGATTGTCAATAGCACAACATTGCCAATAATTCGATTTCAATGCAGCGTTGATCGAGAAAATTAGATAACGAGATCTATTTATTCGCACTGCTCGCCTCTCGACGCAAAACGCAAATTCAACAAAGCAAAATACTCTTTAATCATTAAAAACGTTCTCCACTCTTATCTCCCGAAGCGCGATGAAAATTTTTTCCCGTACCTAGTTGCTGAACGCGCGACTCGCGCGGAAAAAAAATCGATGAATCAACCTTGACTTTGACATTAAAAAGCGCGGAATATTCGCCGCGCGCGGCGCTTACGCAATCCCAGCCGCCGGTAATACTCCGCGCGTACGAAGGGACAATTAAACGCGAGGACTCGACTCGATCGCTTTCGGGATACGCGAGAGAGAGAGAGCTTTATCGCAATTAGCGAATTGCTTCTGCCTTCGCGTCATTTGGCGAATCGCTCGCGAGCCCGCGTGCCGGCGGCCTGTTATGTCATTAATTAATGCTGTGTGTGTCAACAGACCGCGAAGGCTGATTTTCCGCTTCGATTCGCGAATCTATTTTGTATTGTGGAATTGGAGCTATTGTGCGCGGGGACATGGCGATTTAACGTCTTCGTTAATTACGTAATAATAAGAGGAAGCTGATTGTTAAATTATATCTTGGCTGGAGTTCGACGATGCCGAGTTTCCAATATATTGTAACTTTATTTTTATAATATTCTTCTCTGCGGCGGAGTTACATAAAAAGCTTTTTTTAAACGGAAGACACGACCTTTATCAAGGTAACGTGTCCACGTTTATGATTACATCTGCGCAAAGTACAGTAGGAATTGAAGCTCAAACTGTACGTTTAATATAGAACTTCGTTTTAAAGAGCAAATACCCACGCCACGTATGTACTTAACCGGTAATAAAATTTGAATCAACTGGATTTAAAAGCGCCTCTAAAAATATCGGGGCTAAAAGGCGAAGTGCGATAAAAATAAAAAGCCCTTGAACTTTCCCACGCACTGGAACGGAAGTTTTAAAGGAGCACTTGCTAATCACTTTTCGAAGCGGATTAAACGATTCTTTTGCATTCCGTTATTCGAACGAACGTGCGGGATTGTAATCAATCAAACAATTTTTTTCCACGAAACGTCTGTAGGGCGAAGTAAAAATTTGCGATTATTCTAATGAAAAACGTTTGCATCATGAAAAATGCATCAATTCCTGCTAACAGCCGATTTAAATTATTTTGTCCTCCGCAAACTTAAATTACTTTGTCCGTACGAGAATAGTTTTTATTATACTGTTTTTCACCTCGCGGTGACACTACATAATCGCCTCGTTAGGCTCGCTCTGACGCGCCTTTTAAACATCACCTGTAACTTTTAATTAAGTGGCATTTTCTGTGTAAAAAAGCTCATTTTTTTTTAATTTATACGCGTTGAATGAAGTTAACTTACTCAATTTACGAGACGAAGGTTAACATTAATATAACACTTCTTCTCATCAATGAAAAGAATTTTATAGGAAATATCGGTGGAAAGAAACTAATTATATCTTTCCAAATCTATAGGTATGGTATATGTTTTTTTAACTTTTCTGACTTATTTATCACCATTCACACCTAAATTTACTTCGATGAAAATGCAAGTCCACATTTGCATATCCCTTTTATAGAAACTAACTGGATTCAAAGCAACGAACCATAATCAAGTAAATTCAACTTGTATTGAATTCGGTCGATCGAATCAAAAAGAAAAAACAAGGAAGCTGGAGCGGAGAAATCGCAATTCCAGCCCCGACTCTCCGCGTCCTGCTATTTTTAAAAGCCGCCCGTTCATCCTCTCGCGGCCGTAGTAGGAGATAAGCCGCGCGTCCCCGGCCGTTGCAGCGGCGCGCGCGGCCTTGAACTTCATCTCGCGAGCCGTGACGTCACGGCTATCGACCCGCGGATCCTCCCGTACGTGTGTATATAACGCCCCGGCGTTTTCAATGCGCCGCGTGGGCGGCCCGTTTGCGCAGATGTGCCAGGGCGAGGGCCTTGAGCTTGAGGAGCGCCACCGAGACGGACGGTAATAACGACGGGGCCGAACGGGGGGGAGGGAGCGCCTTTTCACGCGGCGGGGTGTGCTTTGCTTCTTTTTGGCTCTTTCAATTATCACTTAGCTGCTTTGGCTGCTGGGAGTTTTTTTAACGAGCTGGGCCTAGGTGGTAATGAGGTGGAGTACGTTTTTTTGTATCTTATTCAAGCGCTACGGATGTTTTTAGGAATATATTAGTTTCAATTGTATAATAAGCAGGTGTTGTCGTAGGTAATAAAGTAATAAATTAATGATTTTCTGGATGATAAAAATACTTTGTACAGTAAATAACTATAAAAAAATCTGTAATTATGTATATTTTAAAACATGCTTCCGACCTACAAAAAAGATTGCATGAAATTATTTATAACTTCTAATTTAATCATTCAATATAAGCGATAGGTGGTTGGAAGTTTGCAATTTTTATTTATGCAGAAAAAAAAATAGTTTTCTTACTGAGGTGAATATTAAACTACAACTTTACAATAAGGTTACAAAATAGATCTGAGACCCAAAATTTATGTAATAAAGTAATATGATTTGAATTTTATGGATTATGAAAATGATGAGTTTATAAAAAATGTTTATAAAAAGTTTTTAAGTAATAAGAATTGAATATATTTTAAAGTATATTTGTTCAAACTACAAACTGATTATAATCAGTTATAAGCCTAACAGAAGCCCTCCAAACGAAAATTCTTTCAAACCATATTCACAAATAAATCAAATTCATATACTTATACGATAGAAGAAAAACCTGCAGGTCTCATTAGATCTTAAGGTAGTTGTGAACCAAAATATAGAACTTTTAAAAAATAATTCTTAGCATACTTAACTATCATCTGATTAAGTA
>UCOM01004419.1:0-12506 GCA_900474385.1 Ormyrus pomaceus | reverse complement strand
TGGCAAAACAGGCGGCGGGGATGAAAAAGCACGCGCAAAGATAAACAAATGAGAGGCGAACCGCCGAAACAATTGAGCCCCCCCCGAAGGAGTGGAAAAAGCTCCCCGAGCTTCAACTTCCTTCCCTTACCCTCCTTCAGCCTATTTCCTTCGCGCTTCCTTCGTCTCGCCACTCGCTCGCTCGCGGCCGCCTTGCGCGCGCATTTCAAATGAGGATTCGAGTGTATTTCTCCTCTCTTTCTCCGCAGGCGCTTTTATGCGCGCGAGCTTTTTAAATACTCGGCCCGGCTGGATAAGGATTTCAATTTCCCAAACGATTGTCAAGCCTCACGCATTGTGCAGCTTTCTTTCTTTAGTTCTCCCTCTCTCTCTCTTTTTTTTTATTCTTCCCTCTCTCTCTCTCTCTCTCTCTCTCTCTCCGAAACGACGATTCGATAAATTTCGCGATAAGCCCCGGGAATCGACCGAAACTTGGACAATTCCGAGCGCTTTTTTTTTTATTTCATCGCTCGGCTCTTTTCTTTCGCTCCTCTCTCTTTTTTTTCGCGTTCGTTCGCGTGAATTCGATACATTTGGAGTTGTGAATGGGCGGGAGCTTTTTCAAAAGGGGTTTTCTTTTCACGGCATAGAGGAGATAGCGAAAGCGCATATTCTCTCTCTTGCTGTGTGTGTGTGTGTGTGAGCGCGCGTTTTTTTATCTGCTTTGAATAAGGTTTGCGTATTGTAGTCCCTTTCGGGGTTATTAATTAAAATGTTATTGTGCCGTTGGACAATGGCGCTGATGATGTATAAAATTAGCAGAATGAGTTTTACGCTGCTAATTTATTATTTATTTCTTTGCTGCATTGTTGATTAAAACAATTCACTTCATTACTTTTTCAAAGGAGGCACTGTATACGTCCTTTTCTAAAGGGGCATTTTTATTAAACTCATATATTAGTTCCGAGGAGCGGAATGCTTGCGCGCAGAATAATCATTGAAATTTTTTACATTCGTTTATTATTCATAATTAATGCTTTTTCAATTGAGAAACCGAGCCTTTCTTATTAATAATTGCCTTGCCGCGCAAATAATTATGCGTACAAACAATCGCATAAAAATTAAACCCATACATAAATTGCAATTACGAATCGAATATACATTTAATAAACTGCCCAATGTCAGAAATCAATTGAAATTGAAAACGTAGCGCTGAATGAGCGATGCAATTTTTTCGAGCGCACCTGATTCAAGAGTGCCTCGTCTCATGATTTATGAGGACGGCAAGGCGATATTACGTTCAATCGAACCCGTCGAATAATTCATCACACCTCTCTCTCTCGGCGAGGGACAAAAAGCCAAAGGGCCGCGCGCCGAAAGAAGCGCCGTCGAAGTGCGCATTTCGAGCGCGATTTTAATCAATCAAAACGCCGCGCGAAGTCCCGATCATTGTTGCGCAGCATAGTTTCAACTCATTCACGGCGCGTTCGCCTTTTCTCCTCCTCGGCGGCGACGGCGGCGGCGGCGGCTCTCTTCTTCTTTTAGCGGGCTCCTCTGTGCTGTGACTTTTGTTCGCGCCACGCACGTCAAATCTAGATTGTTGTACGAGCGCCGCGCGCAAGCGTGTGTGTGTGTGTGTGTGAGAGAGAGAGGCGAGTGTATTAAAATCGAGCATTGTTGTTGGCGACGCGGCTCTCTCCTCAATGCGGCCCGCGAGAATTACGCCTTCCCCAAAGCTTTTGAAATAATGCGGGGCGAACGCCGGGGTGTAATGAACACGAGCTTTGCGAGTGTCTAAAGTGAACGGTGGAGTTATTTGGCCCGGCGAAGGCTGCTCTTTTTTTTTTGGAGGGCCGATTGTTTCCTTTGCTCTAGCTAAGTTTATGATGGCGAGTAGACGGGGCTGGGAAATTGATTTGACGCTTGGTAGCGTTCGAATGATTTTTAGATAGGTTTGAATGAAAAAACCCGAAGGTGTTTATTCTTAATCAAGTCTTTAAGATTTTATAAGTAGATTTATTTATGCAAGCAATGGTAGATTTTTAAAATATAATCTTCTGCAAATCTAAACCAAAAGGTATTTTTTTTTAAAATTGGTTTATTCGCTCTCGATTAACTTACCGTAGGAGCTTTCCTTACCCGTTAATTACTTGAAAGGTTGCCACGCGCAATGGGAGGTCTGTATTGTATCGATGTTCGCGCGCGCAGCGTGAAACTCATTCGCGTAAACAGCCGCACTCAGAGAAGAGAGGTGCGACACTTAACATAGAAAGTAAACTAGCGCACTTATTGGTGTCGCAGCCACTTCGATTCTGTCTGCCCAAAAAATAACGGACGCGAGGAAAAAGGAGCCCCTCTCGCAGTGGACGGAATTAAAAAAAAATGGATTAAATCGACGATTCATTAAATCAGACGATTATATTATACAATTCCGATTACGTAAGATCATGCAAATTGAAACCCCATTAAGCCAGGTATTTAACTGTTAAAATGATTACTTCAATAAGGCGTAATTGACCAACGTCAGCTGAATCCTCGCGAGAAAGCTGTCATCCTCATTCGCGCGGACGATCGCATTTATCCGCGCAGCCGTTACGAAAGAGACACCCGGAGACAAAAAAAAACGGCCTCCCCCCCCTCCCCCTCGCTCCTCGGCATTGTAAGTATAGGGGATCCTCGCATTAAATTCGCGGGCCGCGGAGTCGGCTCTCGGAGTCGGGAAATAAATAGTCGCTTCATTACACGGGTTCTCGCGACTCTTGCCTTCGGGCGGCTGCGGCGACAAACAAATAGGGTTAATTCCACGTACGCTCTCTCTCTCTCTCTCGTCGCCCGGCTGAATACGTCGTTTTCGAATGGAGGTAATTCCGGGTGACAATGTGGCCTTTGATTTCATAGAACCGCACGCGCGCGCGTTTGAATGACGAGCCGAGCGTCCTGTGCACCTCTCTCTCTCTCTCGCTCTTTGACGCGCGACCTTTTTTTTTTATATACTATCTTGCTCGCTCTCGGCTCTCCTCTGCGGACGCTAGAAGTTTTCTGTGCGAGCGACGGTGTGTGGGTAAGTTCTTTCTACTTTTCGCGTTGCGTGAATGAGTCAAAGAGGCGAGATTACATTTCGTATATGCAACTTTCAGATTGCATTGACAGATGAAAACGTGCTGCAGCGCTGCTTTTGCCTCGAGTGCGGGCACATTTTTTCAGATGATCGGACGATTTTTCGCGATTTGCTTATTTACACAAAAATCGCAAACGATTAACAATACATTATCGTTGTCGAGTATATCCGGAGAAAAGTATTTTTCAGCAAAAAGTAGCATGATGCTTTTTAAGAAAATTTATGCAGCTCTTAATTCACAAAAATCCGAATATCGGCTAATTTTTCTCGCGATAAAAATAATTTACAACCAGTTGTATTTCAATTTTTGCCCATTGAAGCCTGACGCATCGCGCGAAAGTTCCTTAGGTTCCTCCCGAGAACAGAAGGAAGGAAGGAAGGAAGGAAGGAAGGACGACAGTTTTCGCCGCGGCCTATACATATATGTACGTCTTCGACTCGAAATATTTCCGTAGATTCAGCGAGTTTATTAAGGCTATTCAGTGCGCTCTTATCCCCGAGTCGACATTGTAGATACAATTTGCTCTCATTCATCCACCTTGCAGATGTCTAAATATTTTCAAGTTTCCCCTCCTCCCCGCTCCGTCCGCCTTTCATATAACGTATTATGTGTATTATGGGAGGAGGATTCTTTTTGAAAAAGTTCAGTCGCGCGTGCTTTGGCTTTTCGCTTCTTTATGCTCGATCTTCGAGGTCCCATTGGATAGAAAAAAAATTAGGAATTTCATTCAAAAACTTTCATTTAAAGAACCCGTTAAACAGTTTAAAGTTCAATGTAATATATATATAATATATTAAAAATTTTCTGCATTCAGCATTCAATAACTTTTTTGTCGTATTATTCTGAGCCTCAATATTTTATAAATCCGATCGTAACTCGCCAATTCATATTACACGTTTTGCATCGAAGTAACGTTAATCTCCAAAAGCTAAAAACCTGTTTGAAAAACCAATCGAACTCTTATTAAAACCAAAGCAGCCCGGCAATATCCCCAGCGCCTACAAAAGGCTCCGAGCCTTGCGCCTCTCCTCCCCGCGTTTAAATCTCTTCGGCGGCAGGCCGCGCAAAAATAAAGAAAAAGGAAAATCAATGTCAAAGGGACTCCCGGAGCCGTGGAATATGAAAGTGTCTTTGTCCCGTACGCATTTAGTCGACGAAAAAAAAAAGGAAGCCCGCCACATCAAACGTCCTTCTCTCTCTCTCTCTCTCTCTCTCTCTCTCTGTCTCTCTTTCGCGGATAACGGCACGGTTCTCCAAGCGGGATGGCGCGCAATCAAAGGAAACCTATCTTCGCCTCGACAATGGCCCGGAGAGGGAGAGTGCCGATAGCTTTGAAGCGCCGATCCGCGCATGAACGATTGCGAGGATATCGGTGCCGATGAGTTTAAAGCCGGGGATATTTTTGATTGATGAGTGACGCGAAATCGCTGCAGCAGATTAAGGGTCGGAGTTTCGTTATGAACCGAATGAGATGCGCCTAATTATTCGATTTGCGTTGAGAGGAATTTTAACGAAAGCTCTTTATCGATTCGATTCGTCGTTTATTAATTATCGTAAGGTATATCGTCGCGGGTTGTGACTGAAAAAGATAAAAAATGAATGTTACATTTTACTAAACTAAAATATTAGAACGCAGTTCTGCCTTCCTTTCAAGCTTCGACCGTATTGTCACGCTCGTAAAATAAAAGGTACATCGTGACGTGTGCGTCGTTTCGTCTTCAAAGCTTGTCGCTTCCTTTCCAGAAGCAGACGCACGAATTCCTGAAAAAGAAAATGATCGTTCGCGTACAGCGGTTTCGCGAAAAAGCGATTGCTCCACATATTCATGCGCCCACACGGAGCTCGCACAGAATTGGAGAAGCAGCGAAAGGGAGACGGGGCAGGAAGAGTTTCGCGGAAAGAAGAGTGCGCGCATTTACAGCAAAGCGAGAAAGAGAGAGAAAGAGAGGGAAGCAAAGTAAGGGAAAGAGACAGATAAAACGGACGCGAAGATGGGGTACACACGTATTGTGTCGGGCCGCTTGATACTTTATTCCGTATAAAGAAGCCGAGGGCGGGGGTGGTAACAATGGGGGTCGGGGACGGGGGCAAAAGAATGGAATGAAATGGGACCGAGAGAGAGAGAGAGAGAGACGCACTTACAGTGTGAAGACTCATCACTCTGTAAACAATGCATCGCGCTCGAGCGAGAGATAAAGACGGGAAGAGATGACACAAAGGCGATCTCTCCCCCTCCTCTCCCTCGCTGGTTTGCGAGGACGGATAGACGGAGAGCAAAATTTCTCTCCTCCTCGGCCGCCTCTGAAAATTCCAATCAGCACCCCGGCCTTTCCGCCTGCACCGCCGCGGTAAGCCAGCCGCCGAGTCGCGGTTACCGCGCACTTTCGGACGCGCTGCTCAAGCCTGATTGTGAGATGCAAGGGGGAGGTGTGCAGGCATTTTCGGAGCTGAGTGTTTGATCAAGTGATTGAGACTGGAAAAGGGCGGCGAGGAAAACAAGTTGGGGCAGTATCGAGCGCATGATAGAAATACTTTTTATTCGTTAAATATTTAGAGACTGACGCGTGTCAATGTATTAAAATTAAAAAGCTAAGAAAAATTGGATACTTATTCGAAGTATACTAGGAGGTATAATAGTTTACAAAGTCATTTTAATATTACAGAAATTATAGAAATGAGATTGATAAAGAAAGCAGCCTGGAAACGAGTAAATAAACGCAAACGATTTGCAGGAATTAAGAAACGTAAACCGGCTCAGTAAACCAATATCAATATGCTGATTCTAATCCGATATTCGAATAATCCCTTTATCTTCCTCGTTTCCCCTTGGTGATGTTTCCGGTGTTTCCCCAGTAGGCACTACATTAAAAGTAATCGAACGTATGCATCATCCCCCAACCCAGTAAAGTGTTGTAAGAGAGCGGATCTTCCCTCTTTACAGCATCCTATTCATCGCGTATTCCAAGGCATCATCGGGCAACACCATTGTTTCTCTTTCACTATACCTCCCCTGTTTCGTACGTCTGGCGACCCCTCCTTTGATCTATAATGATACGGTGAAAGTATTGCTTCTCACTCTGTCCTGCACGCTATCTACCTGCCTTAATGGTGGTACAATTGTTGTAAATCATTTGTAGATCATACTCCTTCAGATAAAAATTTATCAACCTATCTAGATCAGATACTGAGTTTTCCTAGCTGCTTATAAGACAGTGTTTAATGAATAAAACGTGATTAAATGTTATCAGTTTGAATATACGTATAAAAACAAAATGTTGAATATTTAAATCTATTTCTGTAGAAATAGTTATACATCAACATCGCTTTCCACTTTTATTTTGAAATCAATTTAAATAATTATACTAATAATAACAACATTTTAACTTAAATATCTTTAATATAAACGTTAATCTCAAAATTCAATATTGTTACTTATTAATAAAAATAACATTTTCCAATTTAAACAGTAATGAAGTTTTTTTAATGGTGCATTTAAAGCATAACATTTATTGCGCACGCGGGATACTTTTTTTTCCAAAATTTCAATTAATTAGTCTTCTCGATAAAAGAAAAATCTTACATGACACAAACGACATATTTACGCTGCTAAGGATTCAGTACACTTCTACAATTGGTCCCCGGCACGTGCACAAACACCCATTCATCCTTTAGGACCATTCCGAACTCTTCTCCGAGCACAATCATACATAGTCATGAAGCAGCCCTATGAAAATTCTCATTCGGCCAACCGCATGAATCACATATTTTCTGACTCACAGATTTATATACATGTACTTGCATTTAGCACGTGCGCGCTCATAATGCGCGCAGTCCAATACAATGGGCAACGTCCTGCGCTTCTCCCCGCGGACAATTTTCCTTCCGCCTTTGCAGCGCGCGCCTTTCACTGCAGGACTGCCGCCGCCGTTGACGGTGTGTGTTTATGTGAATATTCCCCGGCCGCGTTTCCATTAGAGGATGTAGGTAAAAGCCGTTTTGATGAATCTAAGAGAGTCTTTTTCGACTGCCAGACCTTTGTCGCGCTGTAAAGCTGCAGCCTCGTATGGTGCGGTCGTAATACGTTTGGACGTACTTCTTGGCGAAAGGGAAGATATTTTTATGCACTAAGCGTTTTCTTCTTAAAATCACCTGCGAGAAGAAGGTATGTTAGATTAAATCTGTCAAGGGCACGACAATATTCGTTACAAGTTGGATGGAGAAATATTTTAAAGCTTGAAGTATAGAAATTCTAATGCGTAAATATACAGTAAAAAAGCTTTATACTCCTAAAATGGAATCGCAATTGAAAAGCAAAGTGAGAAAATACAATAAAATTTCATTGTATCGAATGACGAATGACGAAGACTGTTTCAATGGAAGTTTATTGTTGAAATGGCTTAGATATTTAATAATTAATACGTATAAAATTTAATACCAGAAAGCATCTCATAAAAAATAAATTAGGAAAAAGAAATATGGAAAAAGTAATCGGTTTAAAAATATACAGGAATTTTGCATTATTTGATGAACATTATCTGAACAATTTGATGTATACTTTGATTTACTCAATACTAACAATTTTTTTAAGTATTTGATGTATACTTATAATAAGGGCAGCGACCATCCATCCAAATTGCAGGAGGTTATTCTTAAACCAAAAAATAAGACATGGCGTTTTGCCTTTTGGGATCTAATAACAGAGTTATAATCTTTAATTGAAAAATTATCTACGCTTACGAAAATTAAAGTGTTTTGAACAAAAAATTAAGTTAAAGTAACAAGAGTTTTAATTTGAGTTTAGTTGGATTAAAAAATATTGATTTGTTTCAAAGTTTTATATACAGTTAAAGAAATACTAAAAAATTGCCTATATTTTTTAAGTATTATTCGTAAACTTTAAAAAATTCTTTATAGTAATTAAAGTATTCCAATTCGTCTAATAACGGTCAATGGAAAATTATTACGTTTGGACTACGTAACTTAATAAAGAAACCACACGTATATGCAAATACAAGCAGTCCTTTCGAAGGGGATTGAAGAATGGGTTCACTTCCCTTTCGGGTTATCACGCCGCGTTAAAAAGTCAAATGCATCACAGTTGGCCATACAATGAAACGTAAATCATAAATATGCTTATCATCTCGCCTAATAAGTGTACGTAGCAGGCTGAAAGGATCGCGCTCGGAAGGGTTGGCCGAGGAACGGTATCCCCGGAGGCAACTTAGTTATTACTGCCACAGTGGATTCGCGTCGCTTCGTTGCTTCATCGAGCGTCAGAGTTCATTGTTTTCGGTTGTATGAATTTAACGTCTAAAATTAAAACGCGCGGAGAGAAAAAAAAATAAAATAAAAGCATCGCCGAGAATAAGCACACAGTTGACGTAACCCTTTAAACGAGCCTCTCGCCGAGAATTAGCAGCATCTTTTTCGTACACACGTCTGCAGCTCTCGAGCACTTTAATGAAAAAGAACGAAAATAAAGGGGGAGACTGTGCACAAAAACTGAAGAAAAGAGGAAGAAGCGCAGCCGGGGAGAAGAGAGGAAGAGAGAAAATTCGTCAAGGCGTAAAGGAGGAAAAAAGGGCGGCCAAGACGCCTCCGTGACCTCGTGCGCATATCGCGCGAAATAAGGTAAAATAAAGCGCGAAGAAGAGAGGGCGAGAGAGAGAGAGAGAGAGAGAGAGAGAAGGCCTCCCGCGTGAAAGAAACGAAAGAAAGAAAGCTGCGCAAGCGGGCGAAGAAAGGAGAGCCGAGCGTGAAAAAAAGCCCAAGAAAGAGAACTGGCCCGCACGCCAAAGCAAAGCGCCGCAAACGGTCCATAAAATTCATAGAAAGCGGAGAGAAGCTGAAACGCGTCATCGTGCTGCTCAGGCGCCGGAGAAAATTGAAATTCTGCCAGGAGTGTATACCTATCGATACAAGATCAACGATGCTAATATAGAGTATAGAATCATTGGGGTTAATTTACAGGATTAATCGTTACAAATATGTATTTCACGAGATATCGGAATTTCCATTCGAATGTATATGGACAATGCTTTCAAGAGAATAATATTTCTATTCAAACGACAGATATGTAAATAAATTTTTATAAATTTTATTTGAATTTTCATTCAAATTAAGTGGCAAATAAATAATTTTATACAATATTTGGTTCGTCTGTGAAGTCCGTCATTAACAACCAAGCTTGTAAAACTTATAAGATTTTACGAATGAAGAATTTATCACTAATTTAATTTGTTTAGATTAAAAATTCAAAAATAGCGAATGTTACAATTATTTATAAATAAACTTTATTTCTAAATATATACATATATTTGAAAGTGTGATCATTTGATATCCTTAGGTAATTTTAGAATCGAGTATGTAAACAAAATTACAACGTTAGTATTATCTCGGCTGCTCGAAAGACTGATTCTATCCTCTTACAATGCCGATTTTGGAATTACCTACGGTATGTAAATATTTTATAATCTTCGTTCAATCGCTTATTAAAAATATATTAAATTTTTCAAAATTTAAAGTATACAGCACACAATTTTTTATTAAAATATTTATCTACAGGGGTCTCTTATACCGCCAGCAGAATTCGATAAAGAATTTGAACAGACAATCGAAAGGATCAAGGTGCTGTACAATATTGCAAAAAAAATGGAATACGTTTTTTCTCAATCAAATGACTGTGTTAAGCAAACCGATCATTCGACAGAATCTGCTCAATACAGCTGGAATAGTCGAAGAGATTATCCAAGAATATTTAACGAAAAGAGTGGTCGCTATAATCACACAGATCATTCAAAACACGCTAACAATCAGTATGCCTGTAATACTGAAAGAAATCTCTCAACTTCATCAGAAAATAAATCTTTATTCGGTCGACCGTTACATCCCTGGGCCTTCGATATTTTGGATTTAATTCTGGAGTCGAATTCGTTCAAAGTGCCAAAATCAGAACCAGACACCACCAGTTCTCCTACCAGCACTAACTCTGATGAAATTCTTTCTATTCTCCACGAAGCTGACAGAACCTGTAAAATCCCTTCGCCGCTTTGCAACTGCATTCAGCACGAGGTCATGCGAGAGAACACTCATCAATTCAAATGCCGCAAGACTGATTTAGAAGATCGCAGCTATGAAATTGGCAGTTCTGTGGGCAGTGTCAGTCTCGACATAAATTTTGAAAGCGAGGACAGTGATACGGATCCTATAAGAAAGATTTTCGAAAGTGCATTAGATGACTATACCAGTGAAAGCGGGGAGAGTTATAGTGACGAAAACAATAAAAATAATAGTAAACTGTGGAATAGGTCTATTGAGAGAGACTACTCGTTTGAAAAAATCATGGAATTAGTAGGTCTTACAGTCGAGTGTCAAGACTAGCTTAGATAGATTTCATTAACCGTTTTTGTACATATTTGTAAATAATAGACATACCGATTTTTTTTTAAGTTTGACTTTTGTATGAGAATGTTTCCGAGTAACGGTTTTATTTCAATGTAAGATGTTTCTAGGGTATGTAAAGCACATTTTACGTACATTGGAGTTTTTTTTTAATTAATTTAGTGAATAATCTTAAAAACTACAATGCCCGTTGACGTATGATGTAAATTTTGCACCTTACTGCATCTTGCACTTAAATTGTAAATATGGATCTTGTTTTTAGTTATTTAAGTAATATAATGACATTTTATAAATTAACGATTTTTATGAACGATATTGACAAAACTGTTGTAATTTTTTCTTTTTGTTTATGTACTTTTTATAATTTTGTGGTTACAATAGATTTTGTTCTTATTTTATTTCTATTTTTACGAAAACTACGTATAATTTTGTTAATTATTAACCTTGTTTCGAAAAATGAAGTACTTCTGATAATATACCAGGTATTGTTTTTCTGATGTGAATTGACAGTTTATAATTAATGAAATTAAGATGAAGAAAATTTTAGTAAACAAATATTTCCGCTGCATTATAAGTTCTTTGAAAAATTCAGTAAATGTAGTAGTTTCCTGAATTTTTAAATTAATTTCAAGTAATTTAAAGTAATATCAAATAATTTGATCTTTTTATACAGTAATCAGTGTTATATTACAATCATATACTACATATTGCAATATTTATTGTTAAGACAAGAAAAGGTTTTTGATTTTCAGTTCGCAATTTACGATCACATCAGTTAGCAACTTAAATGGTAGTATATTTTTAATGTATATGTTCATTACATTGAAAATTTATCGTGAAGTTCACAAATAATTTAAAGCTAGCGTTTTAACACTGCCAAGTTTTAATGATTTTATAATTTCTAGATCTAATATATGTATTAAAACTTAAACTTATTTTGTAAACAGTAATTTGACTTTTGTTTTTTTACCTTTATGAATGTTGCCTTTACTGTTTTTAAAAGCACACTTTGTGTATTATACTTATTATTGTATTTATTTATTTTTAATAATAAATTTTTTAAAATACTGCTGTCTGTTTTATGAATTTTCAATACATTTTTAAAGATTTTTAGTAAAATATTCGATTAAGTAATATGGTCAAATTTTTTTGAAACATTTAGTACTTTTTTGAACACACATATATTGTTCTTTTTCATCATTATTGTAAGACCTTGTTTAAAAACTTTATTTTACATGAAGACACTAACTAATTTTTGTAATAAAATACAAATATGTTTTTGTTAAAATGAATAATATAAAAATAAAATTCTATTATTACAATTACAGTTATTTCTACAATGCAAAATATTAAAAATTTCTAATCTCATTATATATATATATATATGTATAATTTATAATCTAAAAAAGTTTAAATCAGGAATGTAATGTTAATTCAATCATAAATAAAATAAATTATACATTCAATAAATAATTATAATAAAAATAAAACAAAAAAATGTTTGGCAAGTGTCGCCACTTACCGAACCACTTTATAGCCAAGCGGTTGATTTATTTTTCCTTTTACTGCAGTTCCTTTTATTATCCAATCTTTACAGTAGGCTAGTCAAGCCAGCCACGTTGCAAAGAATTGTCACCTTTTACTTTACGGTCTAGTCTAGCCAGCCCATAAGTCCTTTTCCGAAACGCACCCCTCAGAGAGGTACAGCGTATTCCGTACGTGTCGCAGCCACGATGGCAAGCCCCTCAAGATGCAAGATCAAGGTTACTAATTCAGTCGGTGCCGGCCGATGGATTCGAACCCAAGACACTCCGGGCCCTAAAGCGTCTCGAATCGAATCCTCCGGCCTTTACCGCCTGAGCCACCGCGCCGCGCAATTCCAAACAGTCAGAATTGCCGGTCTCTCGTTAAGACTGACCAATTCCCCCCACCCTCGAAGCGGGCTACTTCAGAAGCTCGCAAAAGAGACAAACGTAAAGCGGCGCCGGCAGGGCTGAGGCAAGTGCG
>UCOM01004418.1:0-12509 GCA_900474385.1 Ormyrus pomaceus | reverse complement strand
TAGTATGACATTGAGAGCCACGAGGTTACATAGCCTTACTTTTTCAGAACATTTAGATTAGCTATTTAATACCTTAAAAATGGGTTTAAGCTTTTATTCTATTAAATGTTTAGTTCATGTGAAAAAAAGCGTTTCATGCTAGGAAATTATATTCTAAAAAGGTTAGCTTGTTCCTACTTAATATTTTTTTTTGCTACCTATTTCCTAGGTAAGAAATGTTGTCCATTTCCACCAGGGCCTTTGCATATTTATTTCATTATTTTATAAAAAATAAAATGTGCAATACTTTAGAAAGAAAGCTTTTATTAATAATATTTTGACGCGGAATATTTGTAATATTTGTATTAAAATGACACTTTGAAGAAAAATCTAAAACCATACTCTGATGAACTGCGTATGATTATAAAATTTTTTGCAGCTGAAAAAGAAGACACTGCTCAAAATATTGCCTGGCCTCAAAGTTAGCAACTCCAAAACATATATTCAAACTGTCAGAGTTGAAATCAGTTTTTACATTTCTCGAAACACTGGAATGTTTATATACATTTTTTCGGGTTTTATATTAAAATGTGAGATTCCATGCGTTTTAAAGCACTCGATAAAATATTTTCAGCATTCCCGCGCTTCCCGAACAAAAATCCAATCTGTATTTCTTCCGAGAAGGAAAAATACGGCAGCAGCTTTGCATCCATTAAAAGCCCGAGATAATTCAAGTCCACTCGGTGTACCCTCCCTTAGCCTCGATCGCACATTACCCCTGCATCTTCGACGCGAGGATGGATGCGTCTTTCCTATTCTGTGCCGCTTTTACTCCCCCACTCTCAGCAGCCCGTAATTAATTAAACAAGCAATTCATTACGCAGCCGGAGAACCCTTTAACCATCTCTCTCTCTCTCTCTCTCTCTCGTCCCGGCAGCCGTCGCCCGGCCCAAGGAAATTGATTGAGGAGGGTGGTCTTCTCTCCGGCTCCCCGAAGTCCGAATGCCGAACTCGTTTGCCAGCAGACGCTTATCCCGGGCATCGATCCCTACGGTCAAAAATTCAAAGTTTCGGGGAAGCCCGAGGCTTGAGCTGCTGCCGAGGGAAAGGAATGTGCGAGCTTCTAAATAGGCTTTTTAATTGCATTTTCAGGTGGAATTTCAAAATTTAGATGCACTGGCATTGTGATCGTCGAGAAAACAATGGATCTAAATTGGATTTAGCATTGTATTACGTGAAATCAAGGATAGCTTTATATGTTTGAAAAAGATATAATTTCGGTAAAAGTATTATTACTGTATCATTTATAATTATACGTCGTTTATATAATTATCACTTTACATATGTTTAAGATTGAAAAGCACTTTTAAATGTTCTGTATAAAAAATAATTATATTAATGTAATAAGCTTCAGCTGAACAAAGAAATAAAGAAAGAAAAACTAGCAGAAAGAGATTAGCAAAGAAAGTATAGTGGAAAATAAAACGAGAAGCTGTCGGAAGCAGCTGGTTATCCGCGAGAAATTGTCTCACAGCCATTAATGAATCGACGGATGGAACCGATGAAATCAATAAGCTGCTCAGAAAGATTATATACTTTTATGTATTCTTTTTACAGTTTCTTGATTAAAAAATACCATCTTTACTAAGAGGCCTATTTTCCTTTTTTAAAAAAACTGAAACTAGTTAAAACGCAAATTGAGTTACATGAAAATTTAATAATAAATAAAAATCGGTCATTTATAATAACAAATTGTTGATGTTATATATATTCATCCAATTATTTTATAAACGAAAATTAATAATAATAAAAAATGACTCGATTATTTAAAAATTTTCTAAATATCATAAAAACCAAAATAATGAAAGCTGTAAAAGGGTTTGAATATACCGGTAATTATATAAAATAATTCAGTTCCCAAATAATGAGTCCTAGTTTTCACATAAAACTGATCCAGTCAACGAACTACTCATCACGCGACTTTTCACTCACACCTTTAATACCGTCCTCAAATACCACTTAATCAAGCAGTTCCTATAAATTTAAAGTCTCCGCGGCGCAGACACAAATCAAACGCGCTCGGAGCCAGTGCAAGAAGAGTTAATTTCGAGAGAGAGAGAGACTCGTCGCTGGCGTTGTGCTCGCATCCGCAGTAGGGTCGACTCGTTGCGTGATAAATTCGGGGGCTTGAAGGCTCTAATTTATTAAATTTATCAAGTCCCCCGCGCGGAACGCAGCCCGTGGTAATTCATTCGCGGATCCGCCGCAATCGCGATGCCGACGATTTTCCACGCTACTTTAACCCCCGGCATAATCTTCTCCCGTCCCGAGAGCCGTGTGTTTACGCGGAAGCGACGTGCCGGAATCGAGGAGAGCGATCGCTCGGTGACTCGTCCCGTGAAATATATATGCGCCGAGCTTAAAAAGGAGTTTTTGATGGAGTGCGACGGTTATTTCGCCGCGTCGGAGCCCCGCGGGCCGCAGCGGCGAAAAGAGAGGAATTCGATGAAGCCGGAAATTAGGCGCGGAGGAGCATTATCGATTAATGATCAAAGTCATTTGCCGAACGCCTAGGCGGACGATGAGCTTTTATGGTATTATCGGTAGATAAATTGTCGATGAATGCCTTGAATAATGAAGCGTTCGCTTTTTTAACAAAGTAAATTTTGATAAAGCGGTAAACGCAAATTTTTCTAAACTTTGAAATATTCTTCTATATAATTAAAAAAGTGGCACAACCTTAAGAATCTCATAAATTTATTTAATAAATTTCTTTGCAATTAAATATCGTACTTACTTATCTTTTCTCATAATGTAATGCTCCTAAACAACAAAATTTCGAAACCAGACCTCAAAAAATAAAAATTTTAATTGCTTAATCCAGCCCTTCCCAGAAACCGCCGAAAATTTTCTAAAAAGGTCACTTAAAGCCCCCTTCGAGGCGGCCGTTCTCCAAAAAAAAAGAGCCAGCCAGTAGCAAACTCGATCCCGAACGAAATAACCGGGCGGCAGCTCGAGTCGATCAAGAAGTTAACCGGGAAATTCGGCATTATCATCCTCACCCCGTCGGGGACTGCAGGCGTAGGATAGGTTCGGGCGATCAAACCCAGCGGCGCAGTATCGGAATCGACGATCGTTTAACCGGATCTCGTTAGTCAAAAGCGAGACAGAGACAGAGAGAGAGAGAGAGAGAGAGAGAGAGAGAGAGAGAGAGAGAGAGAGAAGCAGCAGCAGCTCCTCCTGCAAACGTATTCCTCATGCATGGGCATTGTGCCGGGCCGATTCCCTATTCAGCAAACCGGCGGGAATTTCGGGCTCCGAGCCTCGGGGTTAGAATTAGGGGCTACGATTGGATTATCGAGGCGAGAGAAGAGAGAGAGAGAGAGAGAGAGAGAGGGAGGGAGGGAGGCTGTCCCTGTATGCGTAAGCAACGTCTGCCTGGCGACTGGATGCACGACGGCAGAGAAGCTCTGTCTCCGGTGACTTGACACGCAGTTAACGCCGAGTGTCTCGGCTAAGGGAGCTTCTGTGTATATTGTGCGGAGTATGGAGCCTCGAGGAAAATTCGAGTTGAACCGCTCTCTACTATGTGCCTAACTAAGTGTTTCAAGTTTAATAAGCTCGGCTTTCGGGAGGGTGGGAGCGTTTTTTAGTTTCGGAACATTGTAGAGAGGAGAATTCCTAATCATTATTAACGCTGTTGCTCGTTATTTTCTAGTTCGGGAGGTAGATTTTTATTGCAATAAAATCAATCTTTTTTAAATTTTTTTAAAAAGACGCATTTCGACTTGTTTTAGATGAGTAAAAAAATTAAAAGCTCACTATTTTATAATCTACAAGTTACTTTAATTTTTGCAATATTATTTTTACTACACGCAGGCAGTTCCTTTAATAAAAATTTCCAATCACCAAAAATTGTCAACGAAACGAGTAATAAAAACGCCAGCAGCCATCCGTTTAATAAAATAACTGTTTTCCTCTCGGCGAGCGCAGCTCTATCCTTCCCCTTGGCTCTGTCAATTCTCGGCTTTGTGTCGCGACGAAACGGGCGGCGCGAGTCCGCCACTGGGACGTCTTTAATTGAGTTGCCGACACCGTTGAAAGGGAAATAAAACGTGTGTCATCCCCCCGACACTATCGCCGCGTCCCTCCGCTCCGTTTTTTTTCCTTTCTCTCTCTCTCACTCTCCTTGGCCTTTTTGTCGCCGCTTCACCCTTTTCCGCTTCCTGATTCCCTGGACCATTTTTTTCTCGCCGCTGCGCGCCTACAATTAAACGCCTTCTTTTATCTTGCCGCTTTTCTTCCTTTTATCGCGCGATCCCCGAGCCGCGGGGTGGCTTTTCTTCTGACGTTTTGATGTGAGTAGAAAAAGAGGGGTACGGTGAGACCGAAGAGTGAATGGTTTGTTAAAGATTAAATAAATATACGAAAATTAAACTGACTTCTGCAGGTGTAAGTCAGTTGAGTGCCCTTTGTAGATTATATATTTATTATATAACATGTATTTATCTATTTCTATTTCCCTTTAAAATGCGGATTCGTATAAGAATTTTATATAATTGTACACACGTTGTCAGATTGTATAAGTTATTGGACAGTCCATATGTTAAGTGTCGCTGCAGTTGCAAGCAATAAAGCGTTGGTTAATATAATTTTGGTATCTGTTTCTAAATATTTTCACGCAGAGAAACATTTAAAAAATTTGAATAATCGAATAAAATGCGAATAAAATATTTAAAAAAAAAAAAAAAAGTTTCTCCAAATCATTAATCATTCGACATTCCTCAAAAACGAAAAATGTCTCGCGACGTCTTACCAAAACTCAATCGACTCCTCAAAAAAGTCCCCCGAGCACGGTAGGTTGTACCGCTAATAACAAGGATTCGGAGACGTAGTGAGTCCGTGGTCCAGCGGACAGGCGCACGGTTGATCGCAGTGCTGCCTTTTCTAGGGCAGCAGCAGCCCTTCCACGCGTTCGCCTTCGCCTCGCAGAGGGGCGGCCCGTTCTTCGCCTCGCCGCTCGTCGATCCGCTCCAGCCGCTGCCGAATCCGCTCCAGCCGCTGCCGAACCCGCTGCAGTCCAGGGACCCGCTCTCCTCCTTTCGCCACGCGATGCCCACCAACTGCCAGAGTGAGTATAATTTGGGCCTGACCGTGCTTTTTATGTCCATTTTATTTCAGGGCTACTCGTCGTTTTTTAGTGACGAAACTGATTTATTTGTCATAATGCAGAGGAGAGCCAAATAATTGGAAAGAATTGTTGGGCAAAATTTTGTTAATTGTATAAATTATGTAAATGTACAATTAATAATAATAAAGGCATACTAAATTGGAAAAAAATTCAACTATTAGTAAAATGGCTAAAAGAAACTCGTGAAATTTCCAACAAGGTATATATAGAATGTAAAAATAATTGACTGCCACGAAAGTATTTTACCGGAGCTTCATTATTAAATATTGATAAACTGCATGAAGATTAAATCCAGCGAAATATGTCAAAGAAAACTTGAATTTTCAATGGCGCGCCAAAAAAAAGATGCCGCAACTTGCTCGATAATCAATCCTACTGCCGTCGCCTCCTGTAATCCGCAACCCGCCGAGAACTTTTAATAAAACCGGCTCGCAGTCTGGACGAGCAAAAAGAAAAGAAGAAGCCCCCCGGTGACCGTGCCAATCTAACTATAAAGTTATATATCGTTAAACAATGAAAATCCCAATATACCAAAGCTGCCGCGCTTCGATTATCGAAATTTCGAGCTCCCTGGCAGGCAGACGAAAAAAAGAGCAGGCACAAGGAAGGTGAAAAGCGGCTTTTCGGCGGAGCAGAACTCCGCGCGAGCAGCTTCCCTTTTCAAGCTCTCGCTCTGGGATATGCGTACACACACACACAGGGAGACGCGCGCGCGCGCATTATGTATACGCAGGGCGGACGCGGAGAAAGAGAGAGGAGCCTTTCGCAGAGCCGGAAACCGCAAGCCTGTTCAAAGCTAGATTAAATATTATATTACAGGGGCGCAGCCGACGGGAGCGAGAGAGAGAGAGAGAGAGAGAGAGAGAGAGAGAGAGGGAGAGAGAGAGATGCCGCGATAATAGACATCAGCGGCGGGAAGCCAGCGGCGTTGCGCGAGCTCTGAGAAACTCTCGAGCGGCGCGAGTGTTATACGGAGGAGTCGCAACTTCGTTTTGTCTTCCGACAGAATGTAAGGCAAGCTCCAGTCTGATTTCAATCGTTTAGCCGGGGGATTTGCAGATGGGCTTATTAGTTTTTCCGGTAGTTGCAGAGAGTTTGTAGGTTGTAAGGGAGCTTTGCGTCTAAAATGTAGGATAGAAATTTTCATTTTAAAATGTAACTTTGAAAATTCTTTCCGATCGGTCCACTTTGAGCCGATTTAAGGTAGATATTGCTTTTTAGCAACTTTGACATTGAATATCAAAAGCTGCGAAAATTCAACTCGTGCTTCTCATTACGTCCATTTCAACCTCCCATTTAGTTAAATTTAAATCTATATTAAAATCATGACAATTAAGAGCCTGCAATATCAACCTTAACACAGTAGCTAAATTATGGCCACAATGTAAGCCCCTTACGTTTTAACTCTGCAATGCAAAAGCAAGAATCTGATTTAAAAATTCGGTTAGTTCTTCATAAAGCTTTTCAATTTTTTAAAAAATTTATCTCTTGACTTTTTTCGTAACTCCTTTTCTTTTCAAATTATTTTATTGCGAAAGTTAAAACGTAACACACCTTATTCGTTAATTGCATCTTTTAATCGTACCATATTTGACTAGCAATATTTTAATTGGACTTATAGGTCCGAGTATCTTTCACTGCGGGAACGGAAGCACAGCGCGAGCAACTCGACGGAGTGAATCTCAGGGTCGAGTGGATAATACATATATAATAACAGGTAGAAGACTAGGATACTCGACGTAATAGATTTAGGTTCGCTCGTGTTATTTACGCACGTACTTATTACACGCATGATATTATTACATGTAACATCTTTGTCGAAAAGGACTTATATAACTTTATTAGCACAAGTAAATTTAGTAAAATTCAATTTAAAATTAAACTTTTTATGGGCCCTGGTAAAAAGTTTCCGATAATTTCTAATAATATCGCTAGAGTCTAGCTAGATTATAGTCTAGTCGTATTTTATAGATATAGTTCTGAATACATTTTTAACAGAAATCAAACAATTCTGTTAGATGTAATATTAGGATGACTTGATTTTCAAACAATTTTCTTAGCTATTTTAAAGTACTCAGATGTCGGATTAATTGAATGGCATTAATTTGATTTAAAATCAAACTTTCTTAAACTGCAAATCCAAATTTAGCCAGAAGGCCACTCGCGCGTTTATTACTTTTCTAAAACACCGATAAAATATTTCCCGCGGCACAAAATAAACTCCCGCGAACAAAATAAATTCCCGACTCCCATATTTACAAGGACAGCGGTAAAAAGCGCAACAAAAATTGACTTACGTCCGAGCGTCGCATTCCCCGATAGCCGGCCGAAAAAAAAAGGGAGGGCCCGGAACAACGAGGCAGGAATGTCCCTTATTCTCGGGCTGCAAAATTCCCGCGATACAATTCATCGGGTATACATGACACTTGGAGAGCTCGCGGCCCGATAAAAATTCGCCGGGAAAGATGCGCGGCGCGGGGCAAAAAAATTATCAGCTCTCTCTCTCTCTCTCTCTCTTGAAGCGGAACGGACGACCGCGACGTGAAGGAGCTGGGTGGGTAGTGGTAGGATGCGGTAGTCGGCAGCAGTATTTAGGGTCGCGTCGGGCCTTTTGCCTCGCTTATTTGAGTTGCCCGAAAGAGAGATTACCCTTGCCCCTTTGATCTTTCATCGTTAGCTGCCTCTCTCTTCCTCTCTCTCTCTCTCTGTCGACGATATGCGCTCGTGTAGGTAAGCGTAAACAAATAAGGCAGGCGCATGTGGACGGAAGTTACTAAAATGTTTTGTAGAAAATGAGCGGGGAGTTGGAATGAGCAGCGAGAAGCGGCTTTTCATCATTTTTAATAAATTCTTCAAAAATATTGAAAACAATTTTTCAGCAAAACTTCGTCGAATGTTTTTGAATGAATTGCTTCTGTTTGCTATAACACATATTTGCCAGTCTGCAAAGCGATAAGCTTCAGTAAAGGATAATTTAGAATTTACATTTTTAACCAAACAGTACATACGGAACTTTGTCAAAATTTTAAGATCTATAATTAAACCATCAGTAATTGCTGCGAAGGCTAACCTCATCACGATTCAGTTACTGTCACCCCCTCGCCTTTTCCAAATCTTCCCTCGGGCCAACAGCCGCGTTAAACGTTGGCCGCATTGCAGACATGTCGCAGTTCGGCCTGACGGCGGGTAACTCCTGGAGCTACGGCAGCACGGCGGGCTACGCGGGCTACCTGCCGGGGCCGCTCTCATCCTGCGCGGCCCAGACCCCGTTCGCGCCGCCGCCGCCGCCGCCACCCCCGCCGCCCCCGTCCGCCTCGACGAGCGCGTCCCTGGCGACGTTCGCGGGCGCCGCGGCGATGAACAACACGCCGACGGCGCCCGACTCCACGGCGGGCAACGCGGCCGCCAACGTGGTCGCCAACGCCAACGCCGCGAACGCCGCCAACGCCAACACCGCCGCCGCTCAGCAGGACGCCTTCTCCACCGTCTCTTCGAGTGAGTATTTTTTTTTTGGAGGGCATCGGACAACTTCGACCAGGGAATTTGCAGAAACTGGACGAGCTAAATTATTTTTCATGAGTTCAAGTTTTTAATGCTGGATTCGAGTTGAATGAAAATGTTTAATAGAGTATTATGATTTTGATAGATGTACAGTACTAATTGTGGTTTACTACAATTTTTTATTTAGTAGTTCGTCAGTTTCAACTATAGAAAAAGAAAACTTTGCATTCCATCAATTTCCAAATATGCTTACATCAATTTTAATTAAAATTGGCCAATCACGCTGTTTATTATTTTTGACGGACAATCAGTTTTTTAGATCTTCGCATACTTTACTCAATGAAATCTTTTTTTACGAATAAATCTTTTTTATTCTTTGTTTACACTTTTGCCTTTAAAATCGGCACCGCGATAAAAATTTCATCGTTTCACGCGAGCATGAAACAGCGACTGCCTCCCTCGCAATATAAAGCCCCGTCCTCCCCTCAGTTCCAGACACAACGACGCCGGGCGGTCAGGCCGACCCCCTGGACCACCTGAACAGCCTGATGTCGAGCACGGGCACGACGCAGAGGTACCAGGACTACGTCTCCCCGCGCTCCCTCTCGACGGACTCGAGCACGACGGAGAGCCCTGTCCACGACCAGGACCAGTCGTTCGGTCAGAACTGCTCGGCTGGCAACTACTTCCCGGCGCCGAGCGTCTTCCCCACGATCCTCTACTCGCAGCTCTACAACAACCAGTTCCAGAGCGCGGAGGCCGCGCAGGAGCAGCAGCAGCAGCAGCAGCAGCAGCAGCACCGGGCCCTCGCCGACGTCAGCTGCAGCGTCCGCGTCCAGGAGGAGGTCAGGCCCGACAACAACGTCTGGCGGCCGTACTGAGGGACCGAGACCGGGCCGCTGTCGGTGCGGGACCTGGGCATTAACAGCGAGGAGGACGAGCCCGAGCAGCGAGCTCTCATGCAGCAGACGGAGGCGCCTGAGTCCTGGCTCTGTCCGCCGTACGTGCCGTGAACGCGATGTCCGAGGCGATAATTTGGGAGAATCTGTGCCGGTTCTTGCTCGCTTTATTTTGCTTTCGCCGTTCGGTTGTTCCCGGGGGCTGGTTTTCGGTACGGGGTGATGAGAGTTACGTTTTGAAAGAATTATAATGTTGATCGTTGGGTTATATTTATTATCTACGACGAGGTTTTCTTTGCGCAGATTTTTACCTTAATTGAAAGCCTGAGCGACGGCCGGCGTATGCTTCGAAAATTTCGACATCGTTTCGAGTGAGAGAGAATGATATTAGAAAAAGTAAGTAAATTGTGATCACTTGAATCTCGATTAGTCCGGTGACTAATTTACGCGCGAAATAAATACCGCAACGACAAGGCATTTGCTCTCACTTATGAATGTTTGAAGTGTGATCGAATCAGTGCAAGAGAACAATTGATTTGCGCTGCTCTCGCGCGTTCGTCAGTATTTTGAGAGAGAAAGACTAAACAAGTGCTTGTGCATCGACATTGGTGAGCGATATATATATACATAATTAATATATAAAATGATTTATGAAAGTAGACAAAAAGACTTGTACATAATTGTATATACTTATTAAGTTGCATAGGTAATACGTGTAATGAGCGCAAGTTTTTCCGTCGAAGTGAATAATTTGTCGAGCAGTGATGAGAAAACCGATTGAACCGGTGGTTCTATACATTGACAGAAACAAATTTTAAAAAGATCTATGTTTTAAGAAAGGGGAATTTGAATTTTCCACATTGTAAAATTAAAATTTTTTTTTTTTTTTAAACTGCTAAATTAGTGAAACGTAATAATTTGTTCATACAGAGGATCTCGAGTGTAAGAATTAACGAGGTGAAACGATAGATCTTTTCAGAATCTCTTTTCGGATGTATTCAATGGATTGCGCAGAGGCCGACGAGACGGCACGTGACGAGTTATTACTTTCTCATTATGTTTTCATAGTATATGTAATTGCTTCCTATTATTGCATAATTATAAAGATGCATACGTTGCTGCCGCGGGAATCGTGCAATAACACGCGACGAATAAACGAAATCAAAAGGGCTATCAGATTTGTAAATTTAAAAGGACGAACACTGATAACCGAGAAAAAATTTATAGTATAATGTACGAGATAAAGCGTAATAACCGCAGGACTAACAAGAGAAGGGACGCGAAATAGTCGTTAAACGCGAACGAATCAACGAAGAAACAGAAAATTGAAAGCCCCTTTTCTCCTCGACATTTAGCGAGAGAAGTCAGTCCGAGTTTTACATCGAAATTTATCTCGCCGCAAGAGTATGAAATACACGGCGCACTTTGGTCGGTACAATGCATACTTGTCGAATTGCATTTTCTTCCTCAGCTGGAGTTTTACGTTCGCCCTTGTATGCCGAGGCCGCGGGGATAATTAAACGATGTGTACGTTATATCGGTTGCCGATTATTTCCAATAAAACATATCTACCGACTATTGTTATCGTAGTTTTTGACCGAAGTCGAATAAAGTGTATTTCAAAGTATTGAATGACACGTTATTTTCCTCCCTTATTTCCCAACTATTATTGTTCCTGCAGTCACTCTTTATTCTTATTTTATTAAAAAATTGAAATTTATCGTTTGGAGAGAACATTATTTATATTTTTATAGTTTAGCATTGACTGTAAACTACAATTTATTCAATTTTTACCTAATTTATTTATTTATTTAACCAGAGTATACAATACAAGCCACTGACATCTAGATATACAAGAATATATATGAGATACAGAAATTACGCATTATAAACAAGAGTAAATCAAATTAGGTAAGTATAAGATTCCCGTTTTTTATGCCTAAGACTCGTGTAAGTTTGAATAATTAAATTTTCTTGTTTAATTTTGATAAATGATTTAAATAACCATTATCTTCAACGTAAATACAATAATGAAATGAGCAAAGTAAAGGAACTCGCGGCAATTAAAATAAAGCAAGTAACGCAGCGTAATAACAACTCGCCACCTCAAAAACACGGAATTACCGCGGTGGATTTACGAAAAAGAACGAGCGGCACTCCCTGCGAGGGGGGGTCAGTCAACGAGGAGATTAAAAAGCCGCTCAACAAGCCCGTCAAAACGGCGCTTACCGCGCGAGCGGTAGAATCTGCATAAAGTCGCGCGTTTTTCCTCGCCTCCCTCTCTCTCTCTCTCTCTCTGGCGAGGACGTTTATCAGCGCGGCGAGAGGGCTGCCGTTTCACAAGATAACGCGCGCGGATGGACGCGTCGCGCGGATTTACGCGGCGGCATAATGGAGTTGAGTGGAGCTCGGCCCCGTGTGTGTGCCGCGAGCGCGCGCGGATATAATGGAGTGCGGAGAATGGCGTGTGCGCCGAGAGAGAGAGAGAGCAGGAGGCGAAATGAAGATCTGCCGAGTGCAGCCGAGAGGAGGGAATTATTTTCGAAATTTCGCTCGATCGTCGCATTTCGAGCGATGACGCGGCGCCGATTCTAGCGATTATTTTCGACTTTTGGAAAATGCGCCTCGGCCCTATGAAATTTTCAAAAAGCTACAGGGTGCCGGCGTAATGAGGTCGCTTTTGCGATTTTCGAGAGCTCGCGAATTAAACCATTTAACGTGTTGATGATAGAAGGATACTTTCAATGGGATATTTTTGGGTGATAAAATAATTGACAATTATATACAGATAAAAGAATTGCGATCATTGAAAAACTAATTGTTTAGTTACTACTAGCAAAATCCAACGGGCTTCGCGCGTACTATTTTCTTTTTTTGAGGTTATACGCGTAATTTTTCAGCGTGATTTGACTTTACTTGATTTAAATACAAATTTTAAT